>OY812998.1:68570851-68723351 GCA_963681545.1 Germaria angustata | reverse complement strand
CTTGCACTGCGAGCCATATCATGTCTGTAATTAAAATTTTCCCAAAAGCTTGCTGAGATTATTTAGTATTATACGTATGTATGTGTGTATGTACATATGTATGTGTTTTTATTTTACTAATCAAAAAAAAAAAAGAAAAAAAAATAGTGAAAACAAAGAATCTATTAACGAGATTTCTTAGGATGAATATCTTTTCAGGCCATGAGGCTTTGCTTATATATACCTCGAATGTTCAAGGAATCGTATTTTACGCTGCTTTTAACTGCCCATTAAATACCCCAATAATGCGCTCTAGGTTGATATTCAAGGAATCGTAAAACATCGAAATTGTAGTCATGGAATGAATCTTAAATGTATCGACATCGAAATTGAATATCTATTAGGTGGAGGCATCATCTTTTACATAAACTCCTAGATTCTAGTCACTAATTGCATTAGGCATTCACATATCAAATATTAAAATCTCAATTTCCGACATTTCAATTGAAAGGAAGCCAAGTTTATTGCAACTTCCTTTGTATATGAAATAGCCAGCAGTATTTTATAAGGAATATCATTTACATTCTCAATATGTTATATTCATCGCTTGAAGATCGATATATTAATAGGAGTATATTATATTTAGGATCATCTAAACGTGTAATGTATATGGTGTTAGATCACCTTCATCCGTCCTTTTTTCATGAATTATTGACTTATTGGCCAAAATATTACTTTCAGTCAGTTTTTCAAGCAGAAGTATTAATAAATTTATTTTATAGAGCAATGCTTAACGCTTTAAAGACCAATGAATTGTGAATGACATCCAAAAACAACAAATCTTTCTTTGGACGATCTGTCAGAACTATGTTACGAAACAAGAGAACTTCAAAGTATATGATTCAATATTACCAATTAATACAGAGAATAGAGAATAGAGGCAGTGAAATAATATTTTTCTTTACAGCGCTGGCTGTATAGATCGCTACATACATACTCATGAACGTGAATCAAAACCGCGGTTGTCTGTGCGGCGTTTCACAAAAAATCAAATCTATTCAACACACCCGACTGTCTTATATAGAACAAAATCGCTTGGGAAGGCAATGTGAAGTCTTAAATTAATATTCCACTATCGGTGCAATGTATAGAATTTCCTCTCATTTGAAGTACCGATAGTGTGGACACCCACAGAAAATAAAATAATTTGTGTCCATGGAAAATCAAAACAAAAACTCATGCGCCGATAATGTGAACTCTTTTATAAATCGTGAATTATACAAGTTTTTAAATATGTGCCATTATTTATTTAAGTCAATGGATACAAAATCCGTACTGACTAACAACTTAAAGTAAATGTACATCTAAAATAAGTTATATAATTTGCGTTTTAAAAATACTATTCGGAAGCGAAATGTCTAAGTAATATCTATTAAATAATTTATTTAATTTACTGATTAGTTCGTTAATTGCACAATCAGTTCTACGAAAATTAGTATGAAAAAAGTTACATTTCCTAAAAGATCTCTGAAGATCGGATATTTTTATAGTAATAAGTAATTCAGCTCAATCAATAGTACTATTGACAATTTTGTTGAAATATACGCTAATAAGAAGATAAAGGAGTTGCAAACTACACAGAGAATAAAAACTTTAGAAACTTAATTTGGAATTTTTCCAGGCGACATACATATGTATGTTTATGATGGCACAATAAAAATCGGTACCATCAAGAAAAATAAGCAAAACGATATTTTCTAATAAATGTTTTTTCACATAATATCAGTAGTAAACCTCGCTATAAAAAGAGTAGAGTGTAAATTGAGAAAAAGTTCAATAATTCATTTACAAAGCACTTACAATCCAAAAGAAATATAAACTTGTAGCCTAAAACAGAACGAAAGCGATAGGCAGTAAGTAAAAAAATAATATGTTTTTTTTAATTAGTTAATTGATTAATGTCCTCTTTGTTGAATCATATGCTCAGAAGAAAAGATCGATGTAATGGTCTGTGGTGACTATATTCCCTTGACAGCGTCATTATCATGGCAAACCGTACCATGTAACTCAAGTCAATATAACAGTTTTGTGGCCTTGTTGTTTAACGCTCTAATTTCAAACTGCCAAAAGAAAAATTAATATGCTTAATTCTGTATAAAAAAATAAAACGCAGAACCTTTGCCAGATTAAAGCGAACTTTGAAGCAAATACTTTCAAACTTATTTTTAAATATTTTTTATAGTTTTTGTGAGGCTTTAAAAATAAAATATGTATGTATGTATGTGTACATACACAGGTACACATAAGGTATATATGTATTGAAATATGCATGTATGTACTTATGTATGTATTGTTTATAAGTACATAATCATTTTAGTTTTAATCAACTTTTATTGTGGACAAGATCAACTGTCTGCTTAAAAGTAAAAAAGATTATGTACATAATTACATATGTATGTACTTATGTACACGTTCGCCGAGATCAGTGTACTTTACATTTTACTTACTGTTTACACATGTCCGGTACATATGTATTTACATACATACATATGTATGCATGAGTATGAACATGTCCATATGTACAGCTGTATATATTTATTGTTAAACATTGCGTTTTAAAGGTGCATATGTATGTATGTATGTACATATGTGTATGTATGTGCATATGTGTATATATGTACATACATATGTATATGTATGTATGTAAGTATGTATATGTATGTATGTAAGTATGTATATGTATGTATGTAAGTATGTACATACATACATACATATGTACTTATATTATCCACAAAAAAGAGCTGCAAATTCGCCTGCCTTTTTTGTAGCATTTGTATTGTCTGAAGAATTTTAGCGTATTTTATGGTTTTTTATTTGGAGGTAAAATTATTAATTCTCTGTTCCGAATAACAAATATGTCAAATTTGTCACGATTACGATAAGATAAACATTATTAATTGTAGCGACGATGTTCAATATTTAATACTGCACCTTTTTTTATTCGGTTTCGGAAATATTTCTTTTGCAACCTCAAAGTTGTAATTTTTAATGAAAATGCATTATGGTTCTTAGTAAAATTAATAAAATCTTATGAGTTGCGGATGTTGAATATACAGTACAGTGTATCACAAAAAAAGTTTTCGACTTTTCGACCTATACATATGTATGTATATATGTATTTTAGATTCCTTCTTCCTTCCACCTCCTTTTGCTGAGAAGATAATCCCCAGGCGCTCTATCGGGCTGAGATTGGGTGAATGAAATTTGAAAATTAAGTTTAAATCATTCAACGAAGAAAATACTTTTTCGCTTTTAATTGAAGATGGTTTCATTCAAAGAATCTGTTTGGCATGCGCTGTTTGGTTACAAACGTTCTAAAGAATTGGAATGCACCTTTAGACAGATTGCCTTAACAGACATTATTTCGAGATAAACAAAATCTAAACTTATAGCAACAATTTTCATAAACCACATCTATCCCTACAGGATGAATGCTATAATTTGCAAATTTTCAAACCTAAAGTTTGGTTAAAGTAAGATCTGAAAATTAAAATGTTTTTGATAATTTTTAGGTTTCGGGTTTGATGCAGTAAAAACCTTTGTTTCGTTTTAAAACGATCAGCAATCGTTAGTTCTTACACGCACACATGTAAGAGACATGTTGATCTGTTGTCTACTTACTCCTACCGATAAAATCGTTAAAAGAAAGTGTCTTATTCTTAGTGATTTCTTGCCTATTGAATCGACTGTCATAGGAAATAACTCTTTATTCTCGAAATTTATGTTTTAGTTCGGTGCCATTTTGTAGCATTCTTCAATTTATGAAAATGGTACCAAGAAACTAAAAAATATAAAAATAAACTCAATACATAATTGCGATTTCAACAATGCAGACGGTCGACTTGGGTCTCTACTACGCTTTAAAAACTATATAAAAATGAATATTGGTGGTCAATACAGACCTCGTCTGGCACAAGCCTAACAAAAATACGTACATACTTATGTATGTATGTACATATATTGAAATTGAATATTAATGTGCCTGCCAGCCGCTTATGGAAGCAACAAATTTCCTTAACGTACTTTCTTTATAATTAATTTTAAATTACAAACTTTTATTTTATGAAGCTAAAACAGCTATTCGAAAAATTTAAACAAGTAAAAAAGATTTACTAGTAATAATTTAAAAAATTTGTTTGTCTGTCAATTTCTTACGCTCTTTTTCAAAACCTTATAAGTTTGTGAATACATGAACACTTTTCAGTAAAAACTTTTAGCAACTGAACAATCTTATTAAAGCCTTTTAGTTTTATGTATTGTATAGTGAAATGCGAAGTTAAATTTTATGGTTATTGCACTTTTCATATAAAATTTTATTGTAAATGAATCAAGTATTTCTTAACACTGAAATTCGCATAAATATCACAACCTCGCTACAAAAATTTTAAAAAGAAAATAAGTAAAATAATCCTCTTTATTTTGTCCGACAGTGTATGTTTTATAAACATTTCAATTTCAATTGAAAAATTGAATAAGATGAACATGGCTTAAAACTTGTATCATGTGAAACAAATACATACTTACATATGTATATACATAGTACATATGTATGTACATGCATCTATGTACAATGTACATATGTATGAATATATACATACATATACATACATACATAAGTATGTGCATATGGAAGTAAGTATGTACAAATGGGTATTTACATAAATATTTTAGCTTTATTTTGCAATTAAAATAATTCCAAAAAAAGTATTTGTGCATTGTGATTTTATTCCTTTACACTTTAGTGCCCAATGTTTTATTTAATAAATTGTAAAAACATTAAATGACGTTTATTTTTGCATTGTCATTGTCAAATGACAACACAAAAAATCTATACACATACACATGTACGTTATATACATACATATATGTGTGTGTATGTATGCACATATGGCAAACATGTAAACATATGAAGTTGAAAATCAACTTTTTGGGTCAAAAATACACTCAATTACAAAGGCCACGTATCAGTGATTGGGTTTGGGGCTCAATTGTACCATTTTTTTTCTCCAATTATGAATGTTGTAGTACATATTTGGCAGCCTTTCTTCTTGAAAAAATTTAGAATTAAGGTTTTTTTAATACACACTGTGAGATATAGAATTTATATAGGAACAAAGTTGAGTTTTTACACTAGATCTACAACGTTGGAGCTCGGTTGTAACGAACTACGACGAACCAAAAGAAAATCGTTATTTATATTTGATCAAAAGAAACACATTTTTTTGTAAAAGTGCTAGTTTATGTGAAATAAACATCGCTTAAAGGGATAAAGAGTACCACACCGTTCCAGCTTGTTACTCATACGAGTTCATGCAACCTATACAATTTTATTTTGTAAAATAAACAGAGTTAAAGATTAGCAAATACTTGTTCCATTATTAGTAAGTGTCATATACTTTGCATTCGGTTCAAAAACAATTTAGAAAAAGTGCTGAGAAATGGTTCTCACTTATTCAAAAATAAATCTTGATTAAACAAAAATAAAAACCGGCTGAAATTTTCCACTTTTATCCGAATGTAGACTGAATGTCTATTTACAAATCATATGTTCATATTATTTTTGATTGCTGTGTCATGTAAGAATAAGTAATTAATTAATAGAAAATTTTTTTGCGATTTTGCTCTGTTCGTTATAAACGTAATATTTTGCACGCATTTATTTTAGCATAATTAACTTCTTTCTACCATCACCTTACATATACTTCTTTACACAAAACTAACTGCCCCAGCGCGAAATAATAGCGTTTTTTCTACTCCTGTGTTCTTTATTAATAATATCAAAAATATATGAATGTGTATAATTGCCTTTTTATTCAAATACTTCATTTATATATTATTTGATTGTTAAACTGGATATAAAATATATATGTATATTGTTCGCTATATAACAGAAAGAGAAAAAAAAATCGCTCCTAGTTAAATGCGACGTTTGTGAAACCGGAAAACTACTGTATTTATCGATACTATGTAGATGAATTGATATAATGATTTTTACAAAAATGTTTGAAAACCAAAACCAAAATAAATATTAAAATAATTTTGCGAAAAGTTTTTTTTATAATCCAGCGTGGTTGTCTTTTAATTTTGTTTAAAGTAATGTTTAAAAAAACAACAAAATAGTTTTCTTTAAGCTTCCAATATTTTATTATTTTAATTTTAAGTAAAAAAATAATACCTTAGCTTTAAAACTCTGCAAAGGCCTAATAATATGCTTTTTGCGTCACGTGCGATATCGTGACATTTTTAAACTCAATATGAAAACCATAAAAATTACTTTTTTTATATATTGAGTTGTGGCAGTTTCATTAGGTAATGGATAATTTTTGTTATAGAGAGTTATAGAACTTTTGTGCACTGATGCATACATATTCCTTAGTTAAAATATAATTTTTTTCAATATTCATTGATTAAATTAGTTATAATAGTGCTTAAAAGAAATTTGTTTATTAACAGCGCTATGTAGGGTACCTTTCGTACGTAAACTGAAAATGTTTCAAAATGCCGTCACTATCACTTACCAAATATGTAAATAAATAACCTGATCTGATTGTCTGCCATACACTAAATCAAAAATGTGTAGAAATTCACCACTCGTTCCAAACATCTGATTTTACCGGTCGCCTATTATGACAAGCTACAAAAAAGAATTTGACGTTTTTCTTTCTCATCATTTTCATACCTTAATAAGAGAACAAGTACAACCGTAAAATAATAGCAAAGTGGTGAATTGGATAAAACAGGTGAACTTTTGCAAATATACTCTGTTGTCGTTATTGTTCTCTTTTAAAGCTCTCACTAATGTTGATAAACATTTAAAGCTGCATTTAATGCTAAACGGTTTATTTAGCAAATGCGTAAACCACGTTGGAATTCAGGGTATATTGCAATAATTTAACGCTAGATGTCGTCAGACATGCTTATTGTATTTGTATGTGTTTGGTTCTTATCAGTAACAATTGTTTTTTGTTTTTATATGACGACATTTAAAAACTTTAATGCGGATTTATTATTATTATTTTTTTATTCTTTTTTTTGTCTCAATCAAATTTTAGTCTATAAAAAAACGTATAATCAAACAATCGTACTAGACTGCTTCCTTCATTGAAAAAATATCACAATATTAATTTGTTCGGTTTATTTTCATTTGAGATTTATTGTCAAAAAATCGCTTTTATAAAATATTTAATAGAAATGTTTATCGAAGACGACTACAAGCATATGCACCAACATATTACGGTAATTAAGACGCTAAAGAATCTCTAACAAAAAGATTGAATAGAAGTAAATATTTCTGTAATTAAGCGTTAATTCCTTGAGTAAATTTTTAATACACACAATATTAAAGAACGAACGCCTCTTCAAATATTAACATGACTTGTGGTTGTAAGATTTTTTTTCTAATTCAAATAATTAATTCCTATAATTTGTGCGCAATCCAGTAGCCAAGCCGGCTATCATCTTCGTCATCACCGTACCGCCATTATTTTCAAGTTACAAGTGTATACATATACTCGTACATAACTATCCCTCGAATAACATGAAAAATCCTGTAAATTTAAGTAAAACAAACATGTATTATCTGTTGCTGTGCTGAAAACCGGAAATCGTTAAACTGTTATTCTTTCTAGTAGTTTTATTTTCGAACATCCGTTACATCCGTTTCGCCTCTATATATAATGCACGTTTTGTGATCCGCTTTCTTCGCCATTATCATTTTTGAATTGTAATGAAAGAAATTTAAAGAAAAGTGTACAAGAATAATAAAAAAAATGTGTAGAAATGAAATCGTGTATGTAAACTGTAGGGCATATCGAGTTATAGGTGTTCTTCGTTTTTAAATACAATGAAACAGTATGACAAATTAAAATTGAAACGAAAAAAAAAAATTCGTAGAAAAATTATGTTTTTTGTTATTCAAAAATTTATAAAACGCATATTTTGTGCAAACAGGTCTTTTTGATTAAAAGAAATAATAATATTTATTTATTTTGATCTCTGAAATGTGGCGAAATTTTGTGTAAATACTTTTATTTTATGCGAAACTTTCAATATGTTTGTAACAAAATATAAATTGTGTGGAAAATAGATATTTTTTACAAAAAGTGCCATTTGTGCTAAACGTATCTTTTTATACAGAAAGTATCTTTTTGAATGAGTACTTTTTTACATAAATAAATACTGGCGTGAAAAATGAGCTTTGGAAGTTTTTGTGTAAAAAATAACCTTTTGCAAGTGTGTAAAATATAATTTGTTGTGTAAAATGTAACTCTGCGGCAAAAGTTTTTTTTTGTCTAAAATTTACTTTTTGTAAAAAAGTAACTTTTTGTAAAAAAGTAACTTTTTGTAAAAAAGTTAAATTTTTTGTCTAAAGAGTTCATCTGCGTAAAAAGTTGCTTTTTGTGTAAAATACAACTCTATGTAAAATGCAACTTTTTACGTAAAAAAATTTTGTTTAAAATTTAACTTTTTGCATAAAATTTAAATTCCTGGTATGAAAAGTAATTTTGGGTAAAACACCATTTTGTGTAAAAATTAAAAATTAACTTTTTTATTTTAAATACAGATTTTTGTATAAAAAACTAACTTTTAGCATAAAAATAATTTCGTGTATAAAAAGTAATTTCATGTGGGAAAAGTGCAGTACAATGTAAAATGTTGTGTGGATCGAATGGCATTTGAAGTACTTGCAAAAAATCGTTTTTTCATAACATCTTGACTTCGGATCCAATTAACAGGATCCAAAAAATAGGACATCTTGCAATGACAAGCCCATGTGTAAAATCATTGGACAAAATCGGAATTTTCGTTATTACTGGATCACGAGTTTCGAATCTTATTGACTTCTTTGGAAGATCACTATGAACTACATTCTCTGCATCTGTCTTAAAATTTATTCCATATGTTATTGGCGCATTGATTATGTGAGTCAAATAGACCAGTTTTAAGATCGGTAAATTCGGTTTATTTTTATTGATTTTAATTTCGGCTTATAATTGTAAGATGTTTTCTTTCTTAATTCCAATTCATTCGATTTGTGGTCGTGCTCTCAACGAAGATTATTGCACGAAGTATTAATTATGGTCGCAAATGTATTATTAGATGATGGTAGCTTCCTGATCGCACCACACACACATTCCAATCTTGATTTATGCATCTGATATGCCACTCGAAAATGATATTCACACATCCATCATTAGCTGATAATACAGGTTGTGTAAGCGTCCACGTAGGGACCTTAAAAGCATTACACTAACTACAGGAATATTTATCGCGCTTGAAAAAATTACTAGAAACGTGGAAAATTAGGATTGACAAGCAAAAATTAGTATATGTTTCCTTAACATGGGCAAAGAAACATGCCAGACAAATTTTACCGCAATACTGTGGCCTTCGGTTAGATAAGGATGTCAGTCAGAATTCCATCTTACACACCCTTTTTGATTCATTGTGATGTCATGGAAGCTCTGCTTAAGCGGATACCGCCCAGACCAGTCGGAGTTTATTATAAAGCGCTTTATGCCTTGCACTTTAATGTCTGCAATGTAGGAGAGATTGGCGAATCCATGAGATCATACGTCTCGTTATCCGGGCAGTGACATGATAAATGTTCCATGCTCTATGTTGTGGCAGTTGCGGTAGAACTGTTTGTGTTCAACTCGTAGGTGGCGACAAATTTCAAGGATTTTCAGCCTCTCCCTTTTTTTTAAGGGAGCTGGGGACTTGCATCAGATTAGCAACCTTCCAGCTCACTGGGAACTCACCAGCTTGGTACAGTATGCTGAATATGGGCTGTGCCTCCACACTCTTCCTAACATCACACTATTTGAGATTCCGCTGACACCTAAACAAGTGAAAGTACTTTTTTGTATCCTTTAAACTGTGTCACACTGTATCTGACTTTAGGAGACGAAAAAATTTACTTAATTTTTGTTATTGCAAAATGTAAGTTTGTCCCAACTTCGAATATTTTTGTTTTTCTTATTTTTATGCCGTCGCGTTGAAAACAGAAATTCGATTTCATATTTTATTTACGAGTATTTGTTTTAATTTTGCAATCAATTTGAAATTATAGTTTTGTGTGATTCTTATGTTTGCAATGTCATTCATTGCCTGCATTCATTTTCGCATGCAATATCCAACAACAACATTAACAATTTCATTTAATAGCCAACCAACGGTGCCACCTGTTTTCGTTCGTTAGCGGAAGTTACCAACACTTTGGCGTAATTTAATCAATTTCAAAAACAATTTGCAATTGCAGTCGTCTAAGAATTAACAATTGATGAGTGCATAAGGAAAGCAAAACACTATAATTATTGTGTTAAATTGTCGCATTCCCATTATTTTT
The DNA here is from genome assembly GCA_963681545.1 of Germaria angustata. Lineage (NCBI taxonomy): Eukaryota > Metazoa > Arthropoda > Insecta > Diptera > Tachinidae > Germaria > Germaria angustata. Next base: position 68,712,964 of record OY812998.1, on the reverse strand, counting down.
ATTAAAAGTTTTTCTTTCATTTCAAACCTGCAAAACGTATTTGAAAATACTCGCATTGGGTTGTAAATTAGGGGAGTTTTAAATGCATCCGTATTAATGCAATATCTTGTAGTTGTTGTTTTTTTTTTTTTTAATTTAGTTTATAAAAGCAAAGCATATACGAATATTTTATTTATATGAGGACTAGTAGCAAGAATTACTAGGAGGCGGAAAATTTTTTTAATTTTTAAAATCATTTTATCTTCCCCTAATCAAAGTATGGTATTAAGATTTTATTGCATTTAAATATATTTTTTTCTTTGGGAAACTTAAGACCTTTTTCAGCAAATACTTTTTATTTATTGAATTTTCAATAAAAATTAAACTTAGTATTCAAATCTTAAATGTAATATTAATGATTATTTAAGTCCAGCCATTTTAAGTATTTTGCCATCGATCCTAAACCATCGCTCTGACTATGTTACTTTCTATGTGGATTTTTATAGTGTTTAAAGTTCTAGTGCCCTCCGGAAGTTGGTGGTGCAGGGGTAACCTCATAGAAAAATAAGGTGCAAGGTTTTATGCTGGCGGGTCAAAGATCAATTGTGCAGTTGAATCCCCTCTGATGATCTTGATATAAGTTCTTCATACCATCTCCCCGATGGATGCAGTGTATATCAGGCAGAAATATTCCTACGACGATGTAAATTGGCCTCTCCAGAAGGACATCGTCCTCCCCAGAAGAAATTTGGCTCCCTCCTGCAGATTTGTTCCTCATAAAGGAAATTATGGCATAATTTTCCCTGTCCTTAAAGGATTGTAGTTCCCAAGGGTTGTAGAACGCTGTAGAAAATTCTCTAGCTACTCTCATTCAGAAAATAAGAAATTGTACTTCCCCTAAAACGGGGAAAAATTAATAGAATACATAAACAATGAAAGAATTTGTGAAACGTCTTCATAAACTAAAAATTACGAGGCACAAATGCGTCCTTTCGTCGTGACCAAGTACTACTCTATTATTTTTCGAGTTTTAGCTTTTTAGGAATTCTTTTTCTATTTGCAAATAAATATAATAACTTCCTTCCCAGCTTTAGGCAATTATTCTGGTGTCTTCGATATTTTGTGGTTTCTGAGAATTTTCCTATTTTTATTAAATCAATGACTTTTTAAAAACTTTTGCTATTTTGCTACAAATTATTTGGTCCTGTTTGCAATTAAGATACATAATTTTCTTCCAAACTTTATTTATAAACTCTTATTCACAATTGCATGGATTTTAATCAACTTGAATTGATCATATTTCGGTTAGAAATTTTAGATTTTTTGTGTCGTACACTTTTTTTAATTTTCTGTTAGAAATTAATGAAAACGCTAAATTTCAATCAATTATGCAAATCGAGTTTTCATCAGATAACGAGATTTTGAGATCCTTTTCAGACCATTTTTGCCATTTTGGTGTTCGTACGGCTGTAGGCATGTGTATGTGTGTTTGGAGTGCGTGCGTAACTTTGAATAACTAGATCGGCCGGAAATAAATTTAGGGAACTCTGATGATTTTGACATCATTTAGATGTGTGAAAGTAGAACCCATTCGTCGTAATAGATTTTGATATTTTTCGGAAATGAATTTTTCAAAGAAACATTTTTTTAAAATAATTTTAGTCTACCGTTTTAGTTCGATTGAACTTAAAATAAATTCATCTCAACAAAATATTAGCTGCCGCGAATTTCTTTAAAACAACTGATTCGATCAATTGACAGCGTTGTTCGAAAATCATATTTTGTAATTTTTTTTTAAACTTGAAAACTGAATACCACAAATTTGGTCAAAATCAGTTTATTCGTAATGATTATTTTCGAAAAGAGTTTTTTTTTAATTGTACCTTTTAAAAAGTTTAGAAAAACAGTGTTTTTTTAAATTAATTCGAAAATTGTTCTCAAGTCGAGCTTATAATTCCAGGGATGGTCAATCATGTGTTTCTCATTCCACATTCATTGTTATAATTTCGGTATTTTGGTTAAATTTATAACGTATTGGACAACGTAATATTTTGTTTTTATTGAAATTTCGATTTTAGATGAATGCTGCGATTTTCTTCTTTGTGATTTTGTGAATTTTATTGCAATTTTTTTATTTGTGGAATTTTCGATTGTATGGACAAAAAATATTTTTTTTTCGAAGTGCTTCGTATGTTTCATAGATCTTTTGCGAATGATGTCAATTTCTTTCCATTAAATTTTGCCTTTTCTATTTTCGTTTTTTTATGAATTTTTTATATATTTAGTAGATTCGTTTCAAAATATTGGCAGTAACTGCTTTGAGAATAAAAATGGTCTAATTGATTTTCTAATTTATTTTAATGAACTTGATAATTTGAATTGCTTGATTCGAGCAGGCATAACCATGTAATCTTTGCAATTTGAACTTTACATAGTCTGAAAAGAAAACGGCTGAAGCTGTCGGATCTTCCAATAGGGACTTCCGAACTTTAGCAAGGAATTGGGTGTCATTTATTTAGTCTGCTTTGCCAAATGTCCATGCACTGATATGGTGTTCAACAACATGTGCAAATGCTACAATTGTTTTATAAAAATTTGTTGTACTTTTCGCTTCGGCGATTTTACGGCCACCATAATCGCCTTATCGAGTGGATTATTTGCAGCGCGGCGGGTAACGTTGAGTCCACAGGTCCGTACGACGACAAAACGCAAAATCGCCGCTGTCCGTAAGAAAGTGCAGAGGAATTTGTGGTAGTCGATTTCGCATCACTCACGAAAACTCGGTCTTTTGTAGGCCATAACTTCGGGAATTTCGCATGACATGGGCCTGCTAAAGGTAAACAACTATAGACAACTATATGTGCTCGCTGAGCTCTCTGGAGCAGTTGGAAACTGACCCTCATTTTCATCACAAAATCATCTTCTGCGATGAAGCCTATTTCTGGATGAATGGGTACGTCAATGATACCAAATCACATCAGATGGAAGAGCTTGCAATGCATCTCCAAAAAGTCACTGTTTGGTGTGGATTTTAGACTGGCGATGATTATTAACTTCTTTTTGCCTGAATTTGATGATATGGTCACTAAGGAAATGTGGTTTCAACAGGACGGCGATATGAGGGCATGGTCATCTCACTTGGAGGTGATGTAAACTGTCCACCGAGATCGTGCGATTTGAACCCGTTAAACTGCTTCTTATGGTGTTTTCTGAAGTCACAAGTCTATGCTAATAAGCGACAAACCACAGCGTTACTCAAGGGCGTAGCCAGGATATGAAATAGGGTGGTGCCACGAAAATTATGATTTTTTATGATTATGATGTTTAATGATTATTACAATTTCGATCTATTTGAGGAGTAATCTGCGTGGATCTTCTAAAAATTTTGATAGAATTTTTTCCAAAAATTCGTCCTTCTTCACGGTTGCCAATCTTCGGTGGACGCTTAGCAAACATAGTCCTGCAATATACAATATACTTATTTTTTGATAATAAGTAAAATTGCATATTATGTTATCGTTTAAACGAGCTTCAGTCATTGTGGAGCGCAACCATGTTTTTACTCGCCTTAAAGTGCGAAATGACCGCTCAACAGATGCAGTAGTGCACGGTTGTGACAATGAAATTAATAACGCCTTCCTTATATTTGAATAAAATAATCCAGAGTCTTTCAAAATACTCGCCAGCTCTAAGTCGGCTAATTCGTTTTTACCCATTTTTTTTTTTTGTTGCCAAGAATTGTACCAAAGCTCAATTTCTCCTTCCAAATCATTCAACTCATAAAAATGCTCAAACGTTTTTGTGGCGTCTTTAAGCTCTTCCAGCTTCAAAGAAAGCATGTTTGACAGGTGCAAACAATGAATTGCAAACGCTGGCCTATTCTCTTCATTAAATCTTCTATCCAGTGATGAAATTAAAGAATCTATATAAGGAATGTATATAGATCGCTTCCAGTATTCAGCAGCTGATGAAAACGGGGGATTTGAACGGTGCGTTTGACGAAAGACTATCCTTGGAACAGACATCTCTATTCCTAAATTGGCTGTGTTTTCTTGAATAGAAAAAAGCAATCCGTCCACAATACCCTGTGTATTTTTTAATAATTTTATATTGTATGCATGTAAAAAAAATTGTTATAGAATTAGGTGGGTGCCACGGCCCTCTAGGCCCATACCTGGCTACGCCCATGGCGTTACTCAAAGCCAACATAATCCATGCCATCGGTCAAATTCAGACTTTCGGTTGAGCGAAACCCAGCCAAGTCGCGGATGAAATTTACACTATGTTATAGTCCATATACAATGATATCAATAAGCAATTTCAATTTGTTTTATTTAAATTTAAAGATATGAAACGCTTAAGGAAAGACCCTCCACACCAAGTGGCCAATACAGTCATCTTTTCAAGGTATAATTTTCGTAATGGATTTGAATAATTTATAGAGGCTTGGCAGGTTTAGCTTTTCAGTAATAAATTCACACAATACATAACAGAAATAGAAAGTGATTGAAATTTGATTTAACCCCTGGCTCTAGTTCGAGTAATGAATTTGTCCATTTAGATGAATATAATATTAAGGAAGTAGTAAAAGGCGAATACAATTACACTAGCAAACAGTACAAGCTCGATCGATCTAGGTTCGACCAAATACAGTTCAAATAATTCAATTACAATACTCGTAGAAAGGGAATTTCGGAGCATCCTGAAATAGATAACGAAATTATAACCCCATAATGAGTCACTATTTGCAATATTGTTGAATGTCTAAACAATAAAATTCAATGTAGGTGGCATTAATATGATCAATTGAAACTATAAAACAATTTGACTGTAATTGACCAAATGATTAATACTTGCGTTTTCATAAAATGATCAATTAACTTGACGCAAACTCCTTTTCCCCACCGCCTGTCTCCTGAACCTAAAATGACTCCTGTTGCGTAAATGCAAATACGAGTAATAAAAAATTTTAAATTAAGAAGAAGAAAAACAACAAACAATTGGTTGGTGGTGTCAACATCAATGTTTTGATGAATCGTTTCTGAAAGATCTTTTAAAATATTTAATTAATGATCTTTAAACGAAGAGAATCATCAGAGGCAAACTGGGCAAGAGTTTATTATTTGTTTTATTCTTCCTTCTGTCTGTTGAACTGTTTGACGCACTTGTGTCATAGAACTCATTATTGGCATGATTTGGATTTTTTTGTTTTGTTTTTTGTCTTCAATTGCAAAAGGAATTTTTTGTGGTTTTATAACTTGCATTGGCGGCATGCAACTGCCACACAAAAATTGTTACTAAAAACTATTTGTCAAACAAGAATTAAAATCTAAATCCATCATCAGTGTCAGATTTTTAAAGTTAAAACTGTTACATTTCGAAGGGAATTGAAAATCGGAAAAAAGGATCAGTGCATTTGGAATGATCAAAAAACAATTTATCTTTTAATTTTCAAAAGCGCTTCTTTTGATTTATTTTTTGTTTCTTATTCTATTACATCAAATGGTCATTATTGTTTACATTTTGTAATTTTTTTTAGTTTTACAAATTTTTTTCTTTATAAATGAACAAAACACTTGTTTAAATTTTATCACTCTGTGTTTTAATGTCCATATTTATTGTTGCGGTTCTTAATGTCAATATCTTATGGATTTCGTTCTAATTCCAATTAATGGTTTAAATACATTTTGTAATGCAAAGCTTTCTGCTAAATGAGGTTTAAACTTTTGTTCTTTCAATTCCATACAAAATGGTATTAATAATTATTCCAAAAATCTCGAATAATTTAATTTAATGGCGTTTTCTTTTCTGACAATGAATTTATATATTATACGCACTTTCTGGACAAAAAATCATCTCTTCTAACGATGCACATTTCCATCTCTGTATCCGTGTCAACAAACAATCCCGGACGCCACTGTCGAGCCAATGTAGATTCTGGAGTAGTGATATCACTGGCCCTTTTGTTTTCCACAAAACTAATGTCATAATTGGAATTGGCCTCTTTGTTTGCCGATAGCGCCAAATCTCATTTTGCTTTGACATTTGTGACGTATTTATATAAATAATTAATTGTCAACAGCGTGAATTTTGTCATAGTTTTCCTCGTTGCCGATTTCCACTTGAGTGGTTACGTTAACTAAGAAAATTTACGTTTCTGGGGCACAGGGAATCCAGATGAAAGGGATGAAGAGCCATTGCATCCTCTATGATTGTGTGATTGACCCGTATTTTTTTAGACGCTCATGGCACCATCATAACCGTAAATGGTAATCGTTACAGGCAGTTGCTATAAATTTGTTTTGCCGCAAGTTGCTGCAGTGGGTCTCGTTAATAATTGGTTTCAATATGACTGAGCAATCGATCAAACGTCTTGGACAACGATGAAGATTTTGAGACAATTACCGGGACGAATGGTCTCCCGTTTTGAAGATTTAAACTGGCCGCCCAGATCGCCAGATCTAACACCACTAGACTTTTTCCTTTAGGGCTTTTTAAAATCTCGCCTTAACCACAACAGACCACGAGCCTTGCAAGTCTTAAAAGCCAACATTGAGAGGAAATTGCTAATTAGGAGCCAGATGTTTGGCGTGTAACAATTCAAAATGCCATAAAAGGATCGCAATTATGCATTGTTTCGGGAAGTGACTGACCACTTGAGCGATATAAATTTTTCCATTATCAATTTTACACTTTCAAATAAGCTTTTTATAAAAACACGGCTTTTTTATTCATAACAAAATGGTAGCCAGTTGAAATTATGACATTACTTTTGCGCCACCTTGTATGTGCGTACGATTTAGTTTTTGGATTCTTTTAACAATTTCTCTAACACAGGCAATTTTCGTTTGCTGAGACCGTTTGAATACAGAATTAATGATAATTTAAGTTATTGGTTCACTAGACCAAGACGAAAGATAAATTAATGAAAATTATATTAAATTCCTACAAATGGGTAACATTTTCAAGGAAATGATGGTTGTGCACGTAACAGTCACTTGAATTCTAATGCACATTCACGCACATATCAGTATGTACATGTGTACATATATATATAAAGTACATAAGAAAAACCACCCTTAAACATGCGCAGTACTTTAAATGAGAGCAAAAAATTATCCCAAATGATATTGTGTTCCATGCATTTGCCCAAAAAAGAAGAAACGGGGTGATAATGTGCTCTAGAAGTATATAAGAAATGCTGTGCAACAATGTTGCCCTTTTTTGGGTCCTTGTCTTACTTGCAGTGAATGTTGAAATAAGATGAGCGTTGGCATCTAACAAACAATCAATCGAATGTATTAGTAACGGCGGTAGCAGCAGCAGCTTCAAACAGCCGTGCTCTGTGTAACACCAATGATGCCGCCGAGCCGCCTCTTTGTAGCATAACCTTAACAGCCCGCAGTGGAAGCAATAAAATATTTAGCCATATTTTATTTTATGCTGACTAACCACCGGGTAGCATAGGCGTGGTTCCATTCCAAATGATTGATTACTTCATTTTTTTGTGTACTCGTATTCTTTTGTGTAATGTTTGTTTGGTTTTTTTAACATTTTTCCAATTTTCTTTTTTAATATACTACATACATATGTGTGTGTATGTGTGCATATGTACATACAATGGTACGATTTTCCTTATTTTCCTCACTTTTAAAAGCCGCATGCTTTTCTCTGTTACAAGTAAAAGAATGTATGATTTTTCTCTACGCACACATGAAATTATTTATATGGGATGATGGGATGGGCTGTACGTACATACGAGTACGTGCAAGTATTTCTTTACTACTGGTTTTAAATCAATATGTATTTGACATCTTGAAAAAAGGAAATTTCTTTCTCTACTTGTAGCCATCACAATTCCTTATTCTATCAGCGAACGGACTTAATTGCAATTTCTGCCATAGTTATGCTTGCGAATAAAACGACATACGAGTATATTGTACAATATTTTTGTACAATATTTTTGCCGTTTGTTCTAAACAATTCAATAAGTTGGGCAATATTTTCAAATAAATCATTGCTCAATGTTTCTCTCGGTAAAATAAGCAGTGGTGTCAACTCGATGCCTTTCAAGCGGTTTTTAAAATTTTCGAAGCGAAAATTATAAAATTTTTTTATTTTTACTGCTTTTTAATTATTTTTTGACAAAATATAAGCGAAAGTTCATGCAAATGTAAATAAATTGAAATTTAAAATCAGTTCAGATTGGCGATAATCAGCAGGCTTTCTTGTTGTTCACACCTTTTAGCCTACAATTTAGCGTTATCTGTGCGTAACCCGTACATTTCTGCAAATAGTATCCATCTTTTGAAATGTGAAGATTCAGGTAAAGTTGGCCGGGTGTTTGGAGTTCATATATTATGCTGCGAGTAGCTTCAAAAAAGTATTTTAACTTTATTAGCCCATAAAAAATAATTCACATGTAAAAGATGTTCGCCTTTTATTTACGATAATTTACGCCGACTAGCTGCAATGTCCTCGAAAATACGATTGCGAATGCCGTCGAGAAAAATGCTTCCTTCGAACTATAACTTAAATAGAGTATTCTGATCTTTTTGGAAAATCTACTATGTAGACCCCAAAAACTGGCAAAATATATACTTTGAATCTCGATGGACTTTAAGCCGCTTTTGGACGGTCATACCGTGCTTAATACTCAAACGGAACAAGTCTTCAAATTCAGACAAAAACGTTGCCAAATAAACAAAGTCCATAATTAAATTGAAGGCAGTGTTGCAAATGGTCCCCCAATTTGCTGCTGAAATTTTTGTGCTTGAAAACTAAATTTATGGAAAATTTAGAAAATTTCATGAAAGTTAAGAGAACGAGTTCTAAATGTGAGAGCATAAGAAAAAAACATCATCAAAATTAAAATAGATACCATCTCACGATTACTTTCTGCGGCAAATTGTATGGAAAATGTGATGGAGACACAGTTCCGTTTGATAATGTAGACTACAATCGAACGAGGTACGAGTAAATGCTTTATATCTCGGTCGATCAGCCACGTTCGATATTTCGCAATAAAAGTAATTTTTTAAGAATATCATCGGTTTCTTCAAATCCGTTTTTCCGTCCTATTCCTTGTGTATTCTTGTACAGATGACAGCAGCATTAGCCATTCTTACTCATTTGACCATAGGCCAAGTCCGTTGGAGATGAGGCAAAATATTGTTGATTCAATAAATCAAGATCTTGCAACAATCTCCGTTTGGGGTCATACGAATCGGTTCGATTTCAACGCTCGGTAGACTCAGTGCTGTATGGTTACGCATAAACGTATGACCGTACATGCTGCTTCATCTGTAATTATGGGTGATATAAATATTGAGGAATCAAAAGCTCTTGTTGTTCTGGGCATGAGAAAGTCAATGTGATGTTCGATGGACTGTGCACATTTTTCATATCGCCAAAGAAGCATTTAAGTGCCTCGGTATTTTAACACGGTGTAAGAGATACTTCACCCCTTCTCATATCCTCACTATTTATACCACCTGCATCCGGCCGAAAATGAAATACAACTCTCATGTATGGGCCGGTGCTTCAAAGTCTATTTTGAAGCTACTGGACAGAGTACAGGAGTAGGCGAAAAGACTCATTGGCGACAATAGTGTAGCCAACACTATTGACTCACTAGAGCACTGTCGCAACGTGGGATGTGTTACGCTGTTTTATCATTACTTCAATGGAATGTGCTCTAATGAAGTAAGGGAGTATATTCCCGAGACCCGCTCTTATTTGCAAGCACATCCATTTGTGATAGATATAACAACGAATCTCACTACGCGTTACAGAAATAATTCGTTCTTTGATCGAACGGCTCCCGGCAGATATCTTTCCTGCCATACCCATCGTTGAGAGATTCAAATCGAATGTCCACAATCACTACTCCCGCTAACCTCTTCACCCTATACTATTTTCCTAGCTCCAGCACAATGCACTGCATAAATAGGGGCCATCCCCTGAGTACTGGTCCAATTGCAAAAAAAGAAGTCGATTGAACAAAGATTAAAAAGTAAAATAGACTAAATGAGAATTATAAGGTGCATATCACAGACATGTTAATACACATAATATAATTGCATATGATTTAGATTTTCTTTATAGTAATCGAACAATTAATGTTGCAGGTACATATAAAGACATGTTACAAGGTGAGTTATTTTTGTAGATTCGGAAGCGAAACAATAAAGAGGAGAATATGGAGGATAAGATAGCGATTCGTAACTCAAATTATTAGTTTTCGTTCGCATGGCGCCTACTTAGAAGTGAATTATTTTTATGAAAAGCACTTTTCCTTGGACAAATACCGTCGTTTCGCTTTGAAATTTAATTATTTTAGAAAGATATCACCTTATTCCAAATTTATTGCTGCAACCTTTTCCAAGTCCATTAAAGACAACTCTCGCCATGACCAAGTTAACCGATAAATAGATTTTAACCTCCTTCGGCGGCATTTCCCGTGAAGAAACCATTTCTTTAAACTAATGCTAGGTCTGTGGCATCATATAAAGTAGTGATGTTCTATCCAGCATCACAAATCAGCACAAAAACTCATCGGTCTTTACTCATCCCCCCCATGCAATACAATGTATTGGATGTAGAGGGAGTAGTGCTTATGCTTCATGTCTTCTCTTTTCCCCCTTTTTGTAAAAATTCACGAAGTTGAATACTTTGTATAGCCGCCAATTACGATTTTATTTTATTTCATATTTTAAATATAGTAGAGTTTATGGTTGAAATCGAACCCACTTCCCCTAGATTGGTAGAGAAGTATATGCCCATTTATGCTAATGGGGCACTCAAACACAAAAAAGTTTCGCTATTTCATCAACATATGATAGATTTCTACGAGTATTAACAATTTAACCACCACGAGGTTAACTGATTTGTGGACCCTCCCTCGTATATAATATACAAATAATGCAGTCTACGGGCTACTTTTCTAAGACACTTTCCTTTTTCGAATTTAAAATTTCCATTAAACATATCTTTTTCAAATTAAATAATGTCATTTGATATTTTAACAAAATAACAATATAAAAGAAAACAAAATGGTTGACCATAAGAAAAGCTAAAGTGAAAGGTGCAATCATCGGTGGCACGTAACAGAAAGGGCTCCTCAATTGGCTTCTTTTGAAATAAAAAGCCGTTCCATACAACAAACTTAAAGAGTTTATTTTTCTATTATTATTTTTTTTTTACTTTTTACAGTGTTTCACGATGATGGCTGGGCATCAAAACATTTTAATTAAGTCATTTGTGTTTACGGCCGCAACACTAATACAGAGACAAAGAAAAAAAAAATAATAAAACTACCAACTGTCGTTGTGACAGAATTTTGTTGTTTAAAATTTATGTAACGTCATGCTAAAGCTGTCAGCTATTTAATGTTTCTTTTTTATATTTTTAATATCATTATTTTGTATTGAGTCTTTTTTTTTTTGGAATTTCTACAATTGTTTTCTTAAGTATTGATTCAAATATTTAATTATGCTACTTGTTCTGGTTTTTCAGTTTGATGTTTGAGGTTTAAAAAACTCATGATCTGTCTAAAATTTAATAAAATAATCCTTTAATAGATTTGGGCGTAAAAGTTTTAAAATCAAAAGGTTAAAATTATTAAGTAAATGAATTTTCGGTATAAAATTAAAAAAATAAATTCATTTTGCGATATGTGTAATTTAGGTTAAGTTAGGTTGATTGGTGGGGTGTGATAGCCCATGTCATACGACATACACTTAAGCCAGTGAAGGCTTGTTGTGCGCTCCCTTTAATTATCAAACAAAAACTGCAAGAGTTCTGCGGCAGGATTCGAACCTGTGACCTTCGCACTACGAGTCTAGTACACTACCTACTAGTCTACGAAGGCTAGTCATATGTGTAATTAACTTCAATAAATAATTTATTTAATTTTTATATCGAAATTTTTTTAATCCTTATTTTTAACCAGGCATAATTTAAAGAACTATTTATTTTTATTTAATTCTTGAAAAGAAAACTACCTGTTTTCATATAATCTTTCCCATAAAAATTATAATTGATAATTCAACATTATATTTGTTTGTGTTATTTGTTGTACCTAAATATGTCTGCCACTTCGTTGGCGCTAACTAATTCATCAGTAGACTTCAGTCGAACATGTTTGGAAATCATTCAACCACCCATGCTTAAATAAGAACTTTCAAATAAAAAATTAAAAATCAGTCGTTTATGGAGATTACAAAACGTATATCCATTACAAAACTTTCACGAAAACAACACAACAAATAATTGTAATTCGATTTGCATCTACAGTGGACTCACGAAAACATGGACGGATTTTAGCCCATGGTGTTCACGTTTTCAAATATATTATTGAGATCGAGATTGTGCAAATCTGAGAACAAGCGATTAGGGTTTAATATCGTAGACTAAATTCTAACAATTAAACCAAAAGCAAACAAAAAAACATTTTTTTGAACATGAAATATTTATATACGAGGGCTATTCGTTTTATTTAGTTTATAAAAATTGAAAGCCATTAAATCCGTCCATATATATGCGTTGTGACCCTGCGAAAGTTTTAATTTGAAAGCTTTTGTTCACCTCTATATTACGAGGGTGGCTCAATAATTCCCTGCCTTTTTGTATTTTTCGCCTCTAAACTGAAAGGGCATCGCGTGATGTGAGGAGATTAAGCATTATTTTTTTAACCATCATTCAAACCAAGGAAATTCTGCACCATAAAATTCAATGGTAAAAAAGTGGTTTACTGAATTTCGTTCTGGCCGTACTACGGAAGAAACCGAACGTTATGGTCGCCCAGTTGAGGTCTTTGCACCCGAAACGATTGAAAAAATTCACGATATGGTGTCTGGCGATGCATAGTTGCGATCATTTTACGCCATTTTGAATGGTTGCTCGCAAAACAGAAATTGCAGCCAATTCAAATTATGGGCCACCTTCTTCTGTATTTTAAATGACAAATATATTTTCAGTGTCAATTAATTTTAACCGCGATGAGAATATATAATTTTAAATTTCCTTTTACTTTCTTGCAACACTGCTACACTGCACGAGTTATTCGAATTCTTAAATTTTTAATTTCGAATCGAAATACGCGGTAACCTCTAATGCGCTGCAGCCATCTTAACGCCAACAATTTTGTGGTGTTACTGCTGAAAAGGCTAAACTTTAGCTGTTCCGCTGGAAGCCCCTGGCGCAATTTGTTGTTTTGGAATAATAAAGAAAAATAAAAAAAAACTATTTTAATATTTAATCATATTTTTTTTACTTTTATTGATGATAATAAAAGAAATTAATAAAAAAAATATTTTTATACACCGATCGACAGAAATTCTTTTGTTTATTTTTTCCTGTTCCTCCTTGTGATTTTGTCTTATTTTAACATAGATATCACTTGATTAAATTAAATTAAATTATAACAAAGTTGTTATTAATAAATTAGGGAATCGCATAAACGTTAGTGCGATCACTTATAATTGTGGATAAATTTTGTTTTTGTCAAACCGTTGAAAGCTCACCACCGACGCCTCATGTCGGCAAGGTTTTTTTTTTCCAAAAGATAAAATATTTTTTACATTTTTCGTTAATTTTTTAATTGCTATTAAAAATTGTTCTTTAAATGTGCATTTAATCGTAGATGCTTCTTGCCGAAATCATTTTTTGCCACATCATTTTACCAGAAATAAAAAGTCTCAAATTAAGGCATAAATTATGCATTATTAACGCTTCAGAAAAGAAAATAAAACCATACGAAATGGCATCGAACACCAAACTGCATTTTACAACAATTGATTTCAAAATCGGTCTCAGTTTTGCACACAAAAACATCAACATTTTAATCCTTTGACAAGTCAACAACTTAACAAAAGATCAAGACAAGAAAAATTCCTTTTAAACAAAGACGAAGCAAAGAACCGAAACAAAATTAAAGAGGAAGAGTAAAGAAAATATCTGCTTAAAGCGGGATTAAAATGCCAAAGCAGAGAGAATCCCAATTGAAACAGGTACAAGAAGAAAAGTATTTGAGTGCCAAAAGAAAAATTTGTGGGATTTTTGCACAAAAGACTAAAACGCAGATAATCACAGCCATTAGTGGGATGAGCCACAGAAATGATTTTTAAGCAAATAAATACGTACGTTGTGGAAAGGATATTTGAAAGATTTACAATAATTTCTGGAAATTCTAAAACAAGTTGAACAAATAATACCATAAGGAGGACCCTTTATATTTATAAATCTGTTGGTGAACAAATCATAATATAAATAAAATAAGTCATTTGATTAAAACAATTGACTTTTGCCACTTTTCTTGGTTTGATTCTGAGCTCAAATTGAAAAAATTTTCATCAATTCAAAGGTTTCCTTTTATGTCGCACTACAACACACACGTCAAATCCGGCATGGAAATCATAAGCGTTCGTACAACGAACTAATTTTGTGTTCTATACACAGAGAAAAAACTAAATTTTATTTTCGGTAACCAAATTCTTTAAATACGTAAATATTTTATATGAATGCGGACCTACAAAGAATTTCGTAAATTCTCATACAAATTTTGTAAAAATAAATAAAATTAAGTTTTTTCTATGTTAACAATCGAATAAAGGCCACTCAGTTTTAGTTTAGAAAAATAGATCAAGAACAATTACTCAATTCACAACTTGCTGTAGATCATAAGTTATAAGTTTTTTGTGTTAAATTTCAAAAAAGTAATATTCAATTCCAATAAGCAGGTATGGAAAACCCAATTTCTTTCATTGTTGTTACTGGAGTTACTTTTAGTTTCTTTCGCTTACAAAAGGCTGATTTTTTATTAATCTTTGCTAATATATTTGTAATTTCTTTTTTAATTAGAAAATTATGAAATTTTATTTAAAATATTTGCATCATAGACATTCCCAACCATGTCTTCATACAAAACTTGAAAAACATAAAATTGCAGGTGTTGTAGCAAATGTTTGCAACGACTTTTGTACAACTAGTTTTGCATCTGAAAACTTACAACTCACGCAATCACTTGTGGATTTAGCGAATGGGTTCTCATTGATCAGCAGTAAAGAAAACTTATACCTGCAAAATTTCGATAAAAAAATTTTGAAATATTGATTTAACTTTTTTTCATTATGAAGAGAATATGTGATTGCAGGAACAGTGGATTGTTGTAAGTTGTTAGGCACACTTACCGTCCAGTACCCATCTTACTTTCTGATGATAATTTCGAACAATGCTCGAGAGTGTAAGCGAAAGTCCAAGGACATTTAGATATTGCCTAATAATCTTTGGGATCTCTTGAAGAAGAGTGCATCGAGCTAAGAGAGCACTTGAAAATAATGCTCTAAAATCAGTTCTTATGAGTCTTTGTCATTCTAAGTTATTATAAATGTCTTTTCCATTTCTGAAAAAAATATTTCGATGTAAATGGGGAACACGTTTTAATTGCTACGAGTATCGATATCCTCGTAAAGTGATGTCTTATTTAATTAATAGAATAGAATAGAAAAAAAGAGTTTGGAATCCCACCTCAAAATTGGTTTATAAACAGACCGGTATGTGCCATCTCCTTTTTTTGTGAGTAATAGAATACTGGAGATGGCATATAGACGAAACCGGTCTGTTTACAAACAAAATTTGACGTGGTATGACAGAAAACCATTGATAATTCAAGCAAACCCCGTTCGAAATAAAACATAACTCTAATAAGAAAGTACATTCAACATTAATGAGTTGCTTGTTGTGGCTTTAGCTGTTCATATGCAGACATTTCATTGGTTGCTAAACGAAATCATCAGTGAACTTCAAGCAGTCTGAAAACATTCAACTTCAAATCAAATACAATATGAGAATTCTCTATTGTATGTGATTATTATAAAATACCAAAACGGCGTTTAATTGTATACGTGTTGCAAGAAAAGCAAAATAGACTCATGTTCAATATATTTTTATTTTGTTTTGTTCAAGAACATTGTTTTAAAAAAGCATTCTACTATGATTATGTATTTTGTGACGTTCTGAGTGGAGAGTCTCAGAGTGTTTCCGGGTGGCAGAAGCCCAATCAGCTACTCATCTTTAACCAACTGATTAACGAAACCTTAAGAAATTAATTGAGGTCCTATCCTCCTTATAGGAACCGAAGGAATCAATATACATACATATATACATACGATAGAGAATTCTCATATTGTATTTGAATTGTTTGGCATAAAAATATGAGGTTTAAAGTTCACTGACGATTTGACTTAGCGACCAATGAACAGTTAAAGCCGCAACAAACAATACATAAACATTTTAATTGATGTCCATGTATGTACGAAAATGTATTATTTTTTCACACGACAATTGAACAAAGCAAAACCGTTATTTGTGTTAACAAATTAGTTAAAACAACTTAAAAAAAACCAGCTAAAATTGAGTGCAAAACATCTTACATATTTACACGTTTTATGTCCACCACATCTGGAAAAGAACATGTCCTTTTTGCACTGCTCTACATTTGTTCTTTAGAAAAGAACGCAAACATACATGAAGGGCAATATACTATATGTGACATTTTTGTCAAAAGCGAAAATGACATGAGATACGACTACGCAGAATGACAGCCGGTCAAATTCTTCGAAAGCCTAATCCAACTTGCAGTAATGTTTGTTGCAAGTTCTCGCACTCTTATTTTTTTAACAATTAATTATTCATTTATCGAAAAACACAATATTTTTTTATTAATTGAATACAGGCAGATCATTCCAAAAACAAACCAAACAGATTAAAAATATGTATACAGTGGCTCACAATTTATTTCATTCAACCAGCCCCTTTTAAGAAGATAAATCGCATATAATTTCGAAACGAAATAATATATAGAAAAAAATGTAAATCAACATTTACCGAGTATGTTCCAAATTAAAAAAAAAAAAAATACGGGTTGTTCACTTTTAAAAAACTTACAAAAAACATAATAGAAAATATTGCGATGATTTTATTTATTTTAAAATTTAGTATGACATCCTTCTTGGTAAATTACAGCTTTGAGTGTCCATATCAATTTTAATAAAATTTACAGCACTAAAATAGAGGAAATACCAGCTTAGTGGAGAGAAAAATTTGCTAGATCAACAGATGCTCCTCCGTGAGCAATATTAGATAATAAAGGATAGCATACAACTCCATTTTCTACTATATATGCTGCTATAAGGTCATTTCAGTTCGAGATCTGGTGTGTGCGGACGTTTTGATGTATAATTGACCATAAATTTTCAATCACACTTAGATCAGGTGATTGTGCAGGCGTTTGCATCAAGTGCCGACAATGCCAAGTAAGACATGACTCCACAATACCTAAGTTATATTTTGGCTTGCTGTCTTGGTAGAACCAGAACTCCCATCTTTGCAGTAAATTGGATTTGTACCGCAAGTTTCCTACACCAGTTGACAACATATAAGCCCAAACTAAGGCATTACCAACACCGTGTTTGACTGTCGGTTGTAAGTGTTTTATTTTGAAGCTCTACATTTGGATTACGCCATACGTAAGTTTGACTATCCGAGCCGAAAATATTAGATTTGAACTCATCAGCAGAAACAATATGCTCCCAAAAGCTTGAGTTTTTAGTAATGAGTAGTGCCTTATCGAATTATAGGAGTGCTGCTCTGCCATTAAAGTCACGATTTCGGAGAAGGCGATGAGTAGTTTCTACACTGCATATTTTGCTCAGCTTATTTTTAACTGCTGTAGCCAGTTTTGGAGCCGATAGCTTTGGGTTATTCCTTACTTTCCGGACAATATATCAAAATTTTTACTGGCAGCAGATCGTGTGTTCTATTTTCGTGCACATACCGAGATATTATGTATAAGATGCTTTGAACTGTCGAATCACTAAGGCAAACTATTTCTGAAATTGTTCTCTCTGTTCTATGGGTAGTGCGTCGCGCCACTGTCAAAAAATGCACCTCTGATCCTCTTAACTGCCAAAATCAGACAAAAACCTTATATAAATAATTGAACACATGACTGTAAGAAAGATTTTTGGAAGCCAATTTAACAGGTCTTAGAAGTGGTTGGTTTGAAACAAGTTGCGTCTACTTGTGCACACAAGTTTTTGGTTTTTGTTTTGTATTTTTTTACTTTAAATCTAAGACTGAATAAAACTTCTTTTTTCTAAATTTGGAGCATATTTTTCCTATAAGCCCTCATTTAAATTTTTTCATACCGATATTATATACGATATATGTATCTTCTTAAGAGGTGTCGGTTAAAAAAAAGCTGTGAGTGGGCCACTGTATGTTTACAAGCATATCAAATGCGAGCGAGTCTTATCTACTATTTAAATAGTAAAAATAATTAAACAAATGAAGAAGCCTTATCAGTTCTAGAAGAACAAAAATATGTGTGAGTGTGCGTACGCAGGTTTAGAATTGTGTATGTGAGCACGCAAAGGAATAATAAAAATAAAAGCTTTAAATAACTTAAAAAGGCAAATAAAAACTTAGATTCTCTTGAAACTTTCCATTTGTTGTTATTTTTCATTTGATTTTCGTAACGAATGTGTGCTTTTTTTTTAAATTAAATTCAATCGCTAAAATCTAGTGTTGAAAAGAAATTTTTTTACAAAAACAACAAGTTTAAAAATATTTCAACAAAAAGACAGCAAATTGCGAATGAGAAACGTATAAACAATTTGCGAGATGTAAAAATAAAAATTAAACAAACAATTAATTATTAAACTATACAAGTATATGGTACTATATTTAAATAAATAATACAACACATCATATTGAATAACAAAAAAAATAATTTAATAAATAAAAACTTTTAGACAAAACATAAAAATAGTTTTGTTAAAAAAAAGGATGACTGATTTAATAGTTTAATATAATAAAAATAAATACTATATAATAGATAAAGAAATTATTTTATTCTTTCTACAATTAAAAAAAAACTGAAACAGTGAATTACAATGGAAACAATTTTTTGTTACTTTTCACCCCGGCTCATGCGATTTGACCCACTTATTGTTGTGCCATTTAGTGACCATATATTTTGGAGTTTTATGGAGGGAAGCAAATTTTTATTACCAGCGAATAAAATTGTTTTTAATTGAGCTGCTCAGCATATTAAAAGTTAGAGACAAGTTTCCAGGACCGCAAATACCGAAAAAGAAAACGCCACAAGTCATTTGCCTAGATGACATTAGAAAGTATCTCGTGACGACCCTCACACCCAAGTACCTTGGAACTTCTTGGATACTATTCGTATCCTAATCTTTTTTTTTCTTTTTTTAATTGATGTTGATGACAGGAAAAGTAAATTTGACTATTAGCTGTTGTCAACCAACATGCGTCGGTTTTCGGTGCCTCCACTCATCTCATCAACACCCAAGTCTACCACTACTTGGGCTGGTTTTATACACACATCATTACTATTTAAACTAATATTCACTGGAAAAAGAATACGAGAATTTTTTGTTCTTTGTTATATTTTTTAGTTTTAAACGAAATTACCTCGATTCCTGCTATAGACTCATGAGTGCAAAATCATGGATCCAAATGAGTTAAAGCTGCTGCCGTTTCAACTTAACCTAACCTATTAGCGAAGTTTGCATATAATTTTTTTTTAATTTTGCAATATATTTTAAATTGTTATATAATATTTTTTAACCGACTTTAAAAAAAGGAGTAGGTTATATAATCAATAACCGATTTTGAAAATTATTTTTTCATATAAAAGGATATATGCCTACTTTAAATAATATGTGGTAGGACCAGGGGGAAGATTACCTCCCATTCAGATCAGTAGCTAATTATCACATATATTTCGTTTACTATAATAGAGTGTTGGAAATATTTGTGCCTTAGATTTGGTCGCGCTTTGACAATTATACGAAAGAGCAGAGGGAAGTGCACCCTCCACATCGGCATTAAAAATAACGTCGAAAAAAATTAATATTAAAACTTTTTAACAAAAAATTATTAAGCGACTTCAAAAATATATCCCTAAAATGACACTGAAATAATATTTCTGGGTCCAATAAAGTGTATTTGAGTTAAACACACTGAGCATATGCTTTTGAAGCATCTGATATGATTTTCCATCATCTTAATTTTTTGTTTGGAAACAAAATAATTTGCAGACAACTCAAATTTATAATTTTATGGCAATGGAGAACAAATAAAATTATAGAAGTTCCTTTTTAAGTTTTCTGACTTTTTAAAATGCTTTATTTTGATATATATTTTTTTATTTATATCGGACAGCTGATTTTAGAAAAATTTCGAATTTTTTTTTGATGCTTTGTAATGCTGCCATATTTTCATACTACTTACTTGGATAAGATTTTTAATTTATGTCTGATAAACAGAAACAGTATTCAAATACAACTTAAATTTAAATGGCAGTTAACTAGGACTGTATATACTAAACATTTTTTCATAAATTTTGTTGCATGTAACTTTTTATCTACTTTCAGTACAAGAAATCGCATGAAATTTCATGTGTTGCCATTTTCGCTATTAAAATGGCTTAAATATCACTCCTATCAGTGAATAAAAGAAGTTGCATGCAACAAATTTCATGAAAAAAAATTCGTTTTGTAAATTTAGTCTAAATGATTATTCATTTAATTTAACAAAGACATAAATTGACGCCTAAAATATAAAAAAAATATTCCTACACTAAATTAAAACCTTATCGATCAATAAAATAACGTTTTTGGTTTTCTATTGTCTAGATTGGAAGAACGACACATCTAATGGTAATTTCTTTTCTAAAAAAAACAATCACATATTTTTCCCTTTCAAGAAGAATAAAGGAAATGCTGTAAGAGAGTTGATTTTTTTCTTTTTTGACTGGAGCTATAAATAGGTTTTTTTAGATAAATTTATTTAAAAAATTTTTCATTTTTTTATAAAAAAATGTCATAATAATTATTTTTTTTTTCCAAATACAAAAAAATTATTTTGCTTTTATTTTATTGTCACGTCCTGTACATCCGAAAGTAAATAAAATCGTATCTCGGATAATAAAAGTGACCGTTGCTGATTTTAAAAATATATTCCACCATCATGCGACATTATATTTTTAAAGTACGTTTGTGTTTCACTAAATACAAATTACAATTCTCTTTTAACTTAAATAATTTTAGATGTAATAAATAATTTTAAAATTTTATATTTATACTCTCTATTTCTTCCCTTTCTTTCTATATTATTTCGCGTCTTCAAAACTATCCGTGGGTGGCGTTTGTATTAATTAAAAAATAATAATAAATAAATAATTAAAAACAAACAAATGAAATGAAATTATAGGAAAGTGAAATTGTTGAAGTTTTGTGGAAACAAGATGTCGATTTGGGATATAGTCTTACAGCGGCTCAACTGGCTGATGCTGGTACCTCAGCAAAAGCTTTGCAATCATCTGCGCCGAAAGATGACGATATTGAAAAGTTGAAAGCTTTAGAAGCTCTCAAATTAGATAACGTAAGTGTTAAAATTTGTAACAAACGAATTAATTAAAATCAAAACAAATAAAATATTTCATAAGTATTAAAATTATTTCATCATCTCATTAAGAGAATCATTGCTCATTCTCTCAATATTTTACTCTCACATTCAATGTTACATTGTTGTTATCAAATTTAATGATGGATTGAAAACATAAAGGGGTTTCCGTTGAATACAGCTAGATGTTAAAATGTAATAAAACATGGTAAACTTTATTTCAAAAGCCCATAAATGTCCGACTCGTATTCGCAATTTTTAATTATATTGTCGCATAGATCCTGCTAAATATGATTGGTGATCGAAACTATGGATGGATGTTTTGTCCGATTATGGCTTATTTGTATTGACCTATGAGTTTAGAAAAATACTTAAAAATTTTAAAGGACCATACTGCATAATTTTGGAGGATAATTTACGTCACCTCCGGGAGTTATAACTTAAACTTCCAAGCGTTTAATTTTTGGCATTCAACGCTGATGTGATCGAAGATGTCATGGACGTCCATGTCTTGCAATTCGACCAAGTTGAAGTATACGAAAACCTGCACTCTTGCACAAAGTGAGATATCACCGATTCACCTGTAGAGTTTCACGTATATTCGTGTCATTTTTAGCAGATCTATGGCTTTCCTTTCACATTTGTCGTTCTAAACTTAACCACCGAACTTTGAGAGCGAATTTTATAGGGATAATGATACGGATCTGCGTAAATAACAATGACAAATATAGAAAACCCTGTGTTTCAAACAAGATATGAGTATATGCCGGAACTGTAATTATTTAGAGGCATTTTGTCCCATTTTTACAACCCCAAATTGTTGGTCGCCTGAAAATCACCAATACGTAACTGAAATTAATAAATCTCAGTTGTCGGTTATCATCCATCCTAACTTTTCCTAAGGTATTCACAATGCTATTGTATCGATCGTATGCTACAACAATATACTCGTTGTAAAATAGAAAATTAAATTGGCAACGACATTTTCGATGAAACTATATGTGACAGTTGTAGGATGTTTTAAGATTACACCTATCCCCCACTTTACATGAAAGATAAAATCGCGTATTTATATATAAAAAACGACGTATCAACAAAATATTTTAATATGAAATTATGACGAATGCATAATGATGAAATTCGTTCTGTTGTCAAAATTAACTAATTTATAAATGAGTACATAAAATTTTGCTTTGAACGTTATTTATATTTATTTTTGTGTAAAGATTTTTGGCTGTATAGTATTTATATCCATCGTAAGGGTCAGAGTTTGTCATATTTTAAAAAGAAATTTTTAATTTATCAGGCATGTTCTGCAAATCACAAGATTTCAAAATCACTTGTGATTTTAAAATCACAAATGTGATTTTGTGGTGTTCTGCAAATCACAAAAAATTTAACTTTTCGGTGTGATTTTACTTTTTCGAAAACACAAGAAAACGGCTGATGTTTTGCTTTGATTTGATGACAATTTTTTATGTATTAATAATTAATAAAGGTTTAGTCAAAATAATAAGTGAACGTAAACTAAAATTATTTTTTAAAATGAAAATTAAACACAAGTTGATATGCCTGGGGCTTTATTGTTGTCAGTAATATATTTGAAAATAAATTTATTAATTTAACAAAAGAAAGTAGTTTCAAGAATACACACGAAGTTGCCACCACAGATATATTTAGTAATCTGTAGTTGCCACTGTTCTTAATATATAATTATTGTTGCCATTTGCTACTGCTTTATAAGTAATTATTTTTAAAATTAGTTAAACAATTGATAGCTAATAAATATTTTGAATATAACTTAATAAAAATAATTAAGTTTTATTGGAAAAAGCTTGTTTAGTTAAAAAAATTAAATATATTTCTCGTCGAAAGCAATATTTATCTACTCTGGCAAGCATCAGTGTATTTTCGAAGAACAAAAACACCTGACAACTAAAAAGTAAATGCAAATCACAAAAGGAAAATGTCAAATCACAAAAGCAAATAACAACATTTGTTGCAATAGAAAGTGTTTGCAATTTTTTTATATTTTAGCCAATTTTTTGGTACAAAATCATCAGTTTTACTCTTAAAATAAATAAAAAACAAATAAATGTGTTCAATTAATGAGTTTTTATTGAGTTAAATATAAAAAGCCGTCCAAAATTAAGAAAGTGATTTCAGATCGCCAGCCACATAGCTGACCGGTTTCAAATCACAACAGTTCAAAAAGTTTTGTGCGCAGAACACCTTTTTTGCGATTTCAAATCACTTTCACAAAAAGTGATTTGCAGAACATGCCTGTATGACTTTTAAAAGCGTACATGAATACAAACCCGTAAAATGGGGGATAGGTGTAGTTTAATTTGCCAATTTCACATGAATGCATTCACAACTGAAGCCACAATGTTCAAATTTAAATTTTATGCGTTAATTTCCAAAATTCAATGTGAATTTGATTTGGAAATTTTATTTAAATATTTTTATTTTTTTGTTATGAAAATTTCTCTATGGGCAATGGCAAGAATAATTTCATAATTTTAAATTTCATAAAATTTTAGCATATATGTACAACAATATTGTAGTTTTTTATTATAATATACGCATATATACAAAAAATAGAGCACGTGAATATAGGCTCGCAAGGACTCTTGATAAGGATCTATTGACTTATGTTTTCAACCGTGTAAAAACTTAAATGGTCGTTATATTATATTATGTGTCATAATTCAATCATGTACAAAAGTCATACACTGTGTTTACCAACATTTTGATTAAAAGCTCTACTCTTATTGTGATGGCAAATTCTTATTTTTAATTTTCGTTTTTCAAAATCTTTTACTCAAATAGTCAAAATATGATTCAAAGGACATTGATGACGCTAATAATGGTGATTTGGGAGATGAATGGGCCGGCATACCCTTTACCATTGATAATGAGACTGGTAAGTTTAAATTTAAATTATTTAAATTAGTGTGAGCTAACTATATACATTATTAGCGACTTAACGTAATCATTGTTGCCCTTATCTTTTTTTTTCTTTTTGTTTAGTATCTCTTCATGCAAATTTTAAACATGTTTTTTTTTATTTCTGATTACAATCTATTTATTTCAAATTTTTAATAAGATTTCCCAGAAAGTCTTGTTGTATCGTTTGTTATCTAATCAAGTTTGTCAATATTTATGGCGTCTCTGAAAAGTTTTTTTAAACGAGATAATAATAATTTGTATAGTACAGTTCGGTTTACTATTTTATTCACGGTTGCCATTTAGCGTCTTAAGGCTGTTTATCCTCTTTTCTCCTAAGGACATTTTTTATAGTAAAGCGTAACTTTTCATGCTACGCGGAAAAAGGTTGGCGTATTTTTAAAAAGTGTATTAAACCTGCTCATAGAGGCATTAAAGGACAACCATGATTTAATCATTCCAAATTTCTTTTACCGAAGTGGAATTTCTCTAAGTATTGAGTTGCTCTTCCAATGTTAACCAAAAGTTATCCATATTTTATAAGTGGTATGCTACAAAGTTTAGTTTTTTAAAGCTTTTTCCGTGTTAAATATTTTTGAGTGGAAAATTTCAAAATATTTTTTTTTTTTTTTTATATTTTTAACCAAATTAACATAATTTTCCTTCAAAGACTCGAAATCAGATCTTATCAGACTCCATCAGAGAATGATATGTGTTAATTATTAATGTGTTTCATGATTAGAAAAGTAAATTTGACTACCAAGTGGAGAAATATTCGCACGTATCAGTGCCCGCGAATCTACCACTTGGACTGGTTTTGTTCCAACATACTCGTAATTACTATTTAAATAAACAGTAAATTTTTTAACAATTTAATTACGACAATATCCTGAATAATTTTTAATAAATAGTTAAACTGCCATTTCCTGGAAGAAGAATACGAGAATTTTCATTCTTCAGGTCAAAGTTGTTAGTTGTGAACTCTGTCAAAGTTTCCTTTACTTATTCTGTTAATTCTATTTTTCATATATTATAACATTAAAGCATTTTTAAACATTATCTACGAGTAGTATTCATTATTTTAATTAAGGTCATGCTGGAAGCCCAGTTGTGAGCCAAAGCAACAATTCATGTTGAAATACTGATGAAGCATTTTGAATGAAGATGCTTTTTTATGATTTACAAGAACGTGAGTTTTTTATGTTGATTAAAATAAGGCTAAAATAAGTGGAAATAAAATAAATATGTACATGCACAGTGGGTCTTTTGAAAAATTAAAAGGTAATAAATAAATCTTGAAATTTGTTTATTTATTAGAATATGCTTCCAGGCTACAAATTTTATAAATTAAATGAATTTATCAAATTTTCAATAATACATTATTTTCTAAATCGCAGTGTTATAACAAACGATCCTATAGTAGGTCCAAGTTGATCACTTCGGAAGAAGAAAAATTTTGGCACCTTTACAGGCACCTTTTGGCACCTTTTGTGAATACTAAATTAAATGCTAGATTAAAATGCTAATACTCGTAAAGATGTTTTTTTAGATAAGACAGAATTAATTATGAGGCAATCCCCCAAAGAAAATTCATCTCTAGATCCAACCTTCACAGCAGGCCATAGTAACGCGGACCCTACACCGCTCTTCAGTGCTCATATGTATTTCATGCTTGTCGCATGATGGCGATGGTTGTATGCAAATTAATGCTACTTGTGCAAATCGCTTATGGCCCCGTAAATATCTACTCTGACAGTCCTACACCATTAACGACTCTGAAATCCCGCTTTGCAACCGAAAACAGCTCTCGACTGCCAGTCATCTCTTAGTGGGTTAGCGGAGCAGTTTAATGTTATTATCATTTCTGTCCCAGTGTGCTGAGGATTCCGGTGGTGTCATGAGCGTAATGAGCTATCTAGGCATGGCACAACCTGACAGCTTCCACCTGTTCCAATAACTGCATCGCCTAAACATGGAGGACGTTAACGCTCTACTCTCCATGAATAGGAAATACTTATCAGTAGTGCTGTCTGTGGCAATTGGACACTGTCCATTTGGCAAGCATACACAAAGAGTTGAGGAGTTGAAAACAACTACTTTAGCTGCAGCTACCACGACATAGATGAACATAGAATATATAAGACTTCTTGTCAGTAAGAAGAAAAATGGCTACCATGGGACCTCATGAATTCGTCGATCTCTCCGACGCACAGTGGGGTATTGGACCCCCAAAACGGAGATCAATTAAACTACTTATCCGATTTGAAAAATTCTTTCACTATAAGAATGATACGTTATCCCTGAGAGACATATGATACAATTTTTTTTGGAAAAGTGGGCGGTGCCACTCCCCCTTATTAAAAATCGCTCTGCAGGCCATAATAATAGACCGATTGTCATGAAACATTCCCAATGTGGTACTGTTGACCGTGTAATAGTACTTGGCTATACTTGGTTGTGACTGGATAAAGGGGCGTGGCACCGCCCATATAACCTAAAAATTAGAACGGTTATATCTCATGAACTATCAGAGGTAGGAAGATGAGATTTGGTATATATGTTGATTGACTGTATGAATTACAGTCAAGGTGGATTAGGGCGGTGCCACGCCCCCTTTGTTAAAAACAAATTTACTCCTCGAAATCAATTTCTTTGCGACCTCTTTTAGTTGTTGTAGTCACAAAGGCTATTGAAGAATCTAACCAATTTTGATTTTTTCTCAAAAATCGCTCCTCATGTCTATTTGATTTTGCTCATCGATCCTTAAAATCGCAGACAAAACGAGAAAAAAAATTAAAATTAAAGTCTTCCATATCCTCTGGATTCGTTTGTCTTATCAATTCTTGCTTCAATATATTCAACTTCTCCATTAATTGCGAAGCCTCAGCATTTTTAATAATACTGTAAAGTATTCGCCGAGAAATCAATCTTTTTAAGTTTATTCCTAAAATAGAAAAACTGTATTCAGAATCTTCACGTGATATTTCTTGTATCAATTACCAAAATAACGAAGAGGAACAACACATTATATATATTAACACTTAACAAAAAAAATAGCAGCACGTCATTGACGTTGTTATTGTTGTAACCCGAAATATACCACCACGACCACTCGCACCGAATTGTATTCATATAAAATAGATATAATAGTTAATGTAAAGTAACACTACACACTTATTTTATACATATTATCTGTTATTTAAATTAAGTTATACAAAATTGTCTAAGAACACGAGCGCGAAGACAAAATAAACTTTCCCTACACTTTAAATAAACCAAACAACACAATGAACAGAACACACATATTATTTTTGGGTAGAGTGCATACTAATATTGCAATAAACAAATTTAAATAACAATAACAACAATATATGTTGTTGATAACGAAAGCGAAAACAAAACAGAAACTACAGCCACGGTTCTTCTCTCACTTTGGACGACATGGGTTTTTTACAAAATTTGTTAAAAATCGAATTGGCGCAAAAACGCGCAAAATGTTTTTGTTTGTTATATTAGAACAGTTTCTAAGCTTTAAAAATATATCAATTTCAGAACACGAAGTTGACCGGTACCACTTTAAAACTTTACATACTTCTCAAGAATGGCTAAAATTTAGACCTTTTTTCCATAAATGATTAAAATTAGTTCTAACAGGTAAATGTCGACCGGCAATTGCTTTTTTGTTCGAAATTACCTGAACTTGAAGGATCCATAATAATATTAGGCTTTTTTATGGTAAAAATAGAAAAACTGGCACTTGAAAATACAAAAAATTCACTTTTTGTAAACACGCGAAAAAATCGAAAAAAATTACGAACTTTGAGACAAAGCAAAAATTGAATTAAGCAACATATGTTATCGATTCTTTTGCCTAGTGATGGAGAATTTTGTCTACAATAATCGGGTATAAAACATTAGTCGGATATACCAATTTTTATTTTTCAATTAATCTCCGCTTTGATGATCAAATACCCCTGTGTGCGACGTTTCAAACATTAAAGAGCAATGCATAATGCAATTTATAATAACCTTCGGCTAGTCTAACAGTGGAACTCCGCTTAGGTTGAGTTTCCGCAATATCACAATGGACCAAAAGAGTAAGAATTTATTATATTCCAACATTTAGCAAACTCCTCGCCATGAATCTACTTCCAAGTGCTTCTTTCTTAATACTTTGTTTCTCTACCACTCGTAAGTCAAACTTTTTGGTTCGTAGCACACAATTACTGACAAGCATGAAATATTCGTGTAGGGCTCGCTGAAAACAGCCTTCTTATGTTCTACAGAGAAGGTTGGATTTAAAGTTAAATTTTCCATGTTGACTTTGGAACATTGCCTCGTGTTTAATCCTCCTAAAAAAAAAAGCGTTACGAGTATATTAATATAGACTAAGAAATTAAAACTACGTTCGAACACGATTTTAAAAGTTTTCAAAACCACTCATTGATTACTGCACTACTGTAAGTAGTTGAAATTGACACACCAAAACATCTAGGCGTGATTTTGGATCCTAGGATCTAGTGATTTTAAAAGAATGTCAAAATCGAGAGAAATTATTTTTTAAATGTGCCTTGTCTTTCAAAATGAAAAGATTAATATATAATTTTGCATTCATCTTTTGGCCCAGATGGAACAGATAATCTTGTGACGAATAAATGAATCCTGTAATCGTTAAAATCGGATGAAAAGGATATACGAAATTCTGTTTGATTGAAAGTTTGTGTTTTACTCCGGAGTTATGTTATAATAATTATTTCGGGCGGGCACTTTGTACGTACGATGTAAAACTTAAACGTATTTTTCAAAATCGGTCCACAAATGGAGGAGTTATGCGATAATTAATATCTGGGGTGGGGGGTAAATTGCCATCCGATCTATACCATAATCAATACTTTAGGCGGGATTTAAAAAAAAAAAATGGGGCCGAACTATGTACAAACGAACTCTTTCAAACAAAAAAGGTTTTGAAAATCGGTTCACAAATGACACGAATTGATTATATCCTCCATTTTTGAAGTCGTTCAAAAAGGTGTTGAATCGAAATTTTAAATTTTAACTTTTTAAGAAAACAATTATACAGATTTTAATTGCAATATACGGTTTAAATCGAAATTTTTTAGTTATACATATAGTCCATAGCGTGAATGTGATCCATGAAAGATTAATAAATAAATTTATTTTATTTTTTCATGCATTGACATACGAGTACATACATGCTTTTAATTGTTCCAAATCAAAGTGAATGGACAATACCCAAAGTGTAGATTATGTACTCAATTGAACAACCTCGGTTCGTGTCCGAACTCAGGCAAACGATTTTTAGCTATTGTATGTTTATCGACAGCGATAAGTACTAACGAACCCATCAAGCCCGTTTTGGTTGATATAATAGAAGGGGATTGGTTTTGAAATACTGGCAGCCATGGTTCGCTTTCAGTTTCGGTTTAAGGTTTGTGTTTTCTGAATTTTTGCTAATTTTTTAAACAATGGAATTCAGACAAATTGTGATATTCTGTTTAATATTTAGATCCGTAATCTCTCTGGCCTCTTAAGAGAATTTATAATGCGTACAGACATTCTGCGTGCTCAAACTTTCAGTCTTTTTGGCAAGAAACTAAACAGACATAACGGGTGTTTTTTTTAGAGGTATAGAACTTCGAATTGAAATAAAACACAAGAAAATCTTTTTAATGTCCATCAATTTGGCTTTATTGGAAGGATAATTTTATGCCATTAACGTTTAAATATGATTTCGGGCATGTGGCCGCCGCGGCTGGCTCGAATGGCCAATTCTACAGGTCCAATTTTCAACCAATTTTTCGAGCATATGGGGCCGTATGTTGGCAATAACGCCACGAATGTTGGCTTCTAAGTCCCCTAACGTTTCTGGTTTGTTGGCGTAGACGAGCGACTTCACATATCCCCAAAGAAAATAATCCAATGGTGTCAAATCACACGATCTTGGTGGCCAATTGACAGGTCCATTCCGCGAAATTATGCGCTCATCGAATGTTTCCTTCAATAAATCGATTGTGACGTGCGCTGTGTGGCATGTAGCGTCGTCTTGTTGGAACCACAACTCATCCACATTCATGCCATCCAATTCGGGAACAAAATAGTCGGTTATCATGGCTCTATACCGGTCTCCATTAACGGTAACTGACTCTCCAGCATTATTTCGGAAGAAGTATGGCCCAATGACTCCACCAGCCCATAGAGCACACCAAACAGTCAGTTTTTGTGGATGTAATGGCGTCTCAAGGGTCTCATGTGGATTCTCTTCTCTCCAAATGCGGCAATTTTGTTTGTTGACGTAGCCATTCAACCAAAAATGAGCCTCATCACTGAACAAAATTTTGCGATGAAAATCAGCATCGAGATCAATCTCATTTTCGGCCCATACACCAAAATCACGACGCATTGCATGGTCTCTCGGCTTTAATTCTTGCACAAGCTGGATCTTGTAAGGTCGCAAGCCAAGATCTTTGCGCAAAATCTTCCATAAAGTTGATGGACAAAGCTCCAATTGCTGTGCACGGTGGCGAATCGATTCATTCGGGTCCTCTTCAACACTTTGCTCTACAGCGGCAATTGTTTCTTCGGTGCGCACTGTTCGACGTCTCTGCGGATGCGTATTATCACATAGAGTAAACGTAGTGCGAAAACGATCCATGGTTAACCGAATTAATTGCTCTGATGGAAGATTATGTCGACCATAAAATGGACGGAGCTTGCGGTAAACTTCGCGAACTGAACCATTATTTTCGAAATAAATTTGCACGATTTGCAAGCGTTGTTCTTTTGTCAACCTGTTCATGATGAAATGGCAAACCAAACTAAATATTAATCACTTGACAGCTGACAAAATGGCCGCCAGTTAAAAAAGTGATGCCAACTTAAAGTTCTATACCTCAATAAAAAACACCCATTATAATATTGGATCGACTCCTTTATCTGTAAGGAACTAAAATATACATACATTTTATAGGGTCGCAACTGAATATTTTACAAATTACAAACAGAATGACAAACCTATACATATCCTTTCCAACTGTGGTAAAGGGTGTAAAAAAATCACCTTGAGAATTAATGTGAATATAAAATTGTAACAACTCCTGACTTTAAGTTGGGCTATTAACACGACGGACTCTATCTAAAATTAAATTTCTATATTTTGGGGCCATTTAAAAAGTTGAAACTTTACCACCTAAAGTGTTATAAAAAAAATCTGGATGTACTATACGTCTGAAAGTCTTCCGCTTCTGCCTTCATGGACTAGTCGCACGTTCGACTCCTGCCACAGTCCTGGTTGTTTCTGCAGAAAAGTCGGGTTCGTTCGTTTGTTAACATAAATATATTTCATGTATTTAATTACACATAAACAAGCCATAAAATTTATACACTTGCATTAATCGAGGAAAATTTTCTATTTAGAAGTTTCTTAACAATTTCGTTTATAAACAAACACTTGTGCTACTAAACCAACAATAATGTAATGGATATGGTGTTGCGACGATAACGTTAACGATTAATCTACTAGATAAATATGAAAACACGCTTTTCTATTTATTTATTTTTTTTATATTAGAACGATTATACTACAATAGATTACGTATTTGATTTCTTTATTCAAACAAGCCAAACGCCAAAGGAAGACAACATGATTGAGGAACTAATCAAAGTAGCAAATAGGAGTATGTAATGTATACATACATACACATACGTAAGACCATGTTATCTAACTAGCAACCACCATCACTTCCACAAGCGTCATTATTCCAAAAATCCAACCACCACCATCTTTTCAAACAATAATCAGCTCTGCAAACACGACTTGGATTTTTTCCCATTTTCTATACGCCTATAGGCAGGCAATAAGTCTGTCAGACTATATACTCCGTGCGTTCCCAAACTTCCTCATATACACGTACATACTTACTTACATACATGCATGCTTTTATTGCATGAGAGTATGCGTGTGTGTATATGTGTTTGTGTATGGGGTATCATACTTTTACATGCCATATGATTTAGATTATGTTTTAGCAAATCATGCTCTGATCATTTCTCAAATAAAATGTAAAGAAAAACAACAAAAAATTACAAGAAAAACTTTAATTTATATGGTGGTAAAAGCGATATTATGGACTAAAGGCATTAAATACACTACACCCAATTAGAATTAGATTATTTTGAAAGTCTTCGGCATATTGAAAATTGTTTGGGTAATATGATAGAAATAGAGAGAGAGTTGCATTATATTTCAAATTTGGTTTTGGCTGCTAAAAAAAATTTTTTTAGGATAATTTTTATTAAAATTCTTTAGCAATAAGAACTAAAAACATTTTTTAATTCTTAAAATAACAAGTTTTCAGTTCTATAAAAAAACTTGCCTTAAAAATTGGCAACACGTTTTATATGTTACCCTTACTCTCGCAAAGTGATGCCTTTTTTAAGTTCACAATAGAACAAAAAGATTTACTAGATTAAGGGGAATTCACTTATGCAAAGTTCTACTTGATGTTACATTTAACTTTAATTAGAATTTTAAATATAGAATAAATTTTTTTTATTCCTTAGCAATATTTACTCCGTTCAAGCGATTTTTGCAACATATATATATGTTTTTGCAAAGACATGTTGACATCATTGATCAGTTGTAACAATGAAATAAATTCCTTATCTGCATTCGATGTTGAAAATCTTTTCAATAATTCCTTAATTATGTATTGATATTGACATTATTCTCACACAAAAGCTAAAAAGGGCCAGTTTATTAACCTTAAATAAGGTCGAGTGCAAAACATGTTACACATTTACATGTTTATTTGTAACATATTAAGAAAAGAACGCAAACATGCAGTTAGGGCAAAATATGTAACATTTTTGCCAGAAAAGAAAACGGCATAATATTCTATGAAGATTCGTTTTACTTATTTCTATCGATCGCTAACGCTTCTTTTTTTATCGATAACTTCTTTAAAGAAATTCTTCATGCTGAAATTATTGTTCGTATATTTCTATTCTTGAAATAGACACTTTAATTTTTAATAAAAATGTTTGTGTTAAAAGTGGTTATTTGTTGCGGCTTAAGCTGTCTATAGGTCCGCATTTCATTCGTAACTTATTTTTGTTATCGATAAATTTTGTTAAAGAATTGTTTATATATGTTAGAATTTATTTATTCTTATTATTATTATTTTTTTTTTTTTAATTTACAGCCTTGTGTAAAAATATCTTTTTAGCAATTAATAATAAATGTTTTAAAACTAACAAACGTTTGTCAAGAAATTGCATTCGCAACACTATTTTAACTGCTTCAGGATTGGCAAAACAATCGTATTTATCAACCACATCGGGTGGTTCAAATACAAGTATCTTTTTAACCGATTTCAAAAAAGGAGTAGATTATAAATTGGTATCTATTTTTTATACTTTTTTAATGTTTGTACACGCATAACTTTAACATTTGTGAACTGATTTTCAAAAAAAAAAAAAAAAAAGAGCAACTTTTTCGCATAACTCCTTAACTTATTCACCGATTTTCAAAATTATTATTTTTTTTGGTTTGAAAGAGTTTGCTTATAGGTTGCTCCCATATTGGGCAATTGACCCCCCCCCCTCCCCCCAAAATTTATAATGGCATAACACCCCTATTTGTGGAGTAAAATATAAACTAGAAATAGGTTATATCGGGCTTTAAACTGACCTATATTTGCCTCGATTTTGTAATCCGTTCGATTGGCTTTTTGTATTGAAGTCGGTGTTTCTTTCCAGAATTATGTAAATTTAATTATATAAACACACACACATTTGTTTTACCGCACTTCAGCCATTGTAAAATATTAAAAAGGTAACAATATTAATATTAATATTACCACCTAAAACTAATAATAATCAAGTCCATTGGAACAGAGTTTGCCCCTTTAACATTTAATTTTTATTCAGTTCTATAATCTAGTTAAATTTTCCATTATGTGAAAAAATATTAAACTTCAAGTACGAGATAAGATTTCCAGCTTTAATTTCTATTAAAAGAAATATTTAAGATTGAAACAAATTTTGAATCTTTAAACTTAAAATAGATTTAAAATGTATGTATGTGCTTCTATTAAAATTTGTAATTGTTTTGAACGCAATTTTGTCCAACACTGGCTTTAAAGCTGTTTTAAGTTTTTATTTTTCATACTGCTGTTAATATTTATTATTCCTCTTTCATAAAAATAAATTCAATGACAATCGAAAAATATTATTTGTATGTGTTTTTCCCCACTCAAATACACCGTAGTGTATAATTTATATACAATCTGCTCTACATGTAAAAACGTAATATACACACACACAAACAGTTTCCCTGCTGGGGTGTGTTACATTTAACAGCAACTGCTGCTGTTGCTGATGCCGCTTCCTTTGCTTCTGATAAAATGGAAAACTTTCAGGGCAACACGAACTTTACGAACAAACAAAAATTTATAAAAATAAAGTCTGTATTATGCCATTAAATAAGAGAGGAAAAGAATGGTGTAATAACGATGGGGGAAAAAAGAGGAAAAAAATGAAAAATAAATTAAACTTCTTTCCGTTTTAGCAGTTTAACATTAATATGAATTATATTGATCCAGGGTCTTAAGCACGCTTATGCGCCCCAGCTACAGTAATATTCAGAACAAATATAAATAAGGATTTAATAAATATACGGTAGGGATTACCAAACTACAAAAGGAGCAGGGGGAATGTGTTAAGTTAAAATGGTTTCCTTTCGCCGTAAATATAACTTTCCTTCTTTGCTATTGGATTCGAGTACCCCACCTCAAGATTGAGAATCTGCGTGAAATAAATGTTGCTCATGCAAAAATCCTTGTTTGTATTTTCCTTACCATTTTCATGTTCATTTTTATTTATTGTATGTGGAGAAAAATAAAGAAAAGAGCCTGTCAACTGAAAATGTCAAGTTTCTCAAGATTTTTGAAATAATGAAAAATGCCAGTGAAATTATTAATCATGTCATGAACGGAAATGTTAAAAAATTTCTTTGAGAGTCATTAATCTATTAAAGTGTTTTTTTTTTTTTTTGCAATAAAGGCACATATTCTATTGCAGATTACTCGTAAATTTTAATTACATGATGCCACAGAAGTAATGGTACAGCCAAATAGAGGCAGGAAGTAGAATTACGAATTGCAACTTCTTTAGTTGATGTAACAACACTTTCAGACAAAAAAAAATATTTTTTAAAGTGTAAACGAAGACAACAAAGTCCGGCTTAAGGCGAATAGATTTTATAAACCGGTCCTCACTGAAAATCCGCTAGAAAACCCTATTAGCAATGACTATGCTAATTCAATCAAGCCAATTCGCTGTACTTTTTTTAGTCAAACTCAGTATTCGTGATTGATAAATTTCGCACTAGAAATAAAGAAATATGTCGCTCGATCTTTTTAATCTACTAAATTTTTTTTGAAGTTTAAGTCTGTGATCTTTACCGCCATAAGGCCGAATAAAAAATACTTTTTACTTACGAGGGCGGGTTAGTAAGTCCGTAACTTTTTTAATAAAACATAGGTTTTTAAAAACCATTTTATTTTCCAATATAATCTGCTTCTGAGCTCAATACCAAAAAAATAAGATTTGTCGAGATCATTAAATTAAGCATGAGATGATTTCATCTCACAACTCTCTCGTTGGAATCAAAGCTTTTTTCGCCGGGCTATTTCTTTAGGTTTGGAAACAAAAAATAGTCACTAGAATAGGGCAAATGAGGGAGTAGTAGTAGCCTAATTCATGGAATTTTGCCATGGAAACTGTACATGTGTGCACCCTTGCAATGTCCTAGTAGAAAATAACTTTTTCTTAGACAAATGCGATAGTTTTTTTTTTCAAATGCTCATGAAATCATTATAATAAATTGGCATTAATATTCGCCATTGATTGTTTTACCCTTTTTAAGATCAACATGGATTATACCTCTTGCATCCCACAACTGACTGTGGATTCTTGGAAGCTGCACCATTAATTTATAATGCATTTTCTGCTCTCTCACCAACAACAAAATATACATGAAGGCGTATTTGAAAACTTTATATATAAAAAAACAAACGCGAATTGCCATGCACGCTACTCTGTTAGAAATTTGCCTTGGTCTTGCTTTAAGTATTCCTAGTTTCTCTTAAGCATAAATCCATAGTTGGTGAAACTTTGAATGAGATATTCGCACTAGTATATAAAAAATGGCCGAAATCGGGTTGATACCAAATTGCGGTTTTTTTAGTCGAGTTCAGAAGTTCAATGGTTTAACTAATATTTTAACAGTTTGTGCTATATATCGTTAATATATCGTATATATACGAGTATCAGTCGTGGCCAGCGTTGCCGCTTTATTTTGAATTAACAAAATTTTGTTTACATATTTCGAAAATGTTCACATGGGCACAAGTTTTAATTTTTTGTTACTTTTTTTTGGTAAAAACAAAATATAGGTCTTCAAGTAGACCTAGAAAAAGAAAGATTGAAATTTTTAAGAAAGGAAAAGGCTCGAAAAGAAACCCATTTGCAGAAAACATAGAATTTAAGAGCAAACGACACAGCCATTTAGTTGCTGTTCGCTGAAGTTGTTAGTCCGTTGAATACAAAGCAAATTATCACTGAGAACGTGGATCCTCGATCCCTGTTCAGGTATCATACATTTTTCTGATGTTTAATGATGAAGACGCATACGACTACATACGATAATGTACATCAGAGCGACCTCTTTCGTCGGTAATGTGAGCATAATCGGTGTTGAAGTAAAACAATATATAAAATGGCTACAACACACATACTCGTACAGCATAAAAAATTAACGTGTCGAAATCAACTCAACTATATAAAAAATTTGCTTCTGTTTTACATAAGTATAAAAAAATATATATTAATTACTTTTTTGTTTGAATATTTGAAAAAAATGTTTTTCGTGTCAACACTGATCGTGTAAAATAACTTTATGCAATACATATACTATATACCCGTATTATGTACGTCGCAGTCGAATGTGAAGAGTTGTCGCAGTCGAATCCGAGCTTAAACTTCATTGGTATTAGTTGAAATTTCCAACGTGAGTGACTATAATGTTTTATAATCATGAGTCAGTCGATTTGTTACAAAATAGAAAGTTTTCAACAAATTAAGAGCCTTTATTTAAATGTTTATCGGTAAAATAAATAAAACTTTATTTATTGTGTTGATCATTTTTTTATCTTCCGACGAAGAGGACAACTGAAATGCCTCCAATTACAATGTAACTTTTTTTTGTAAATTTATTAACACTTATTTTAAAATTACTTATCCCTCGGTGCTTTGAAGTATTTTCGACTGAAGAAAGTATCCTTCCGCTACATCCCAAAAACGATATCACATGGACCCCGGGTTCCTCCTAGGTCAGCATGTGTGATACTCTATTTGCAGTAATTCTCCCGCAGGCTCCTCTATAGACAGTAACATTTTCTGCCTAAAATTTCCGCCATCAGCACGACTTAGTCTTAATGCTATTTCGGCCCTTGCTTTTTACAACTGGGAGGACTAACAGTATTTTACTTATTTTTAACATCCTTATTTTAACGATGGTTCATCCCTTTGCACATTAAATCCTGCACATTAAATCCTGAAGGGTTTCGAATTGTTTTGGTGCAGTCAGTTTACATTAAAAGACGGCATACACAATTCCAAAATGTTTAATGGATTTTCGAAAGAGTTAAATTTCTATCGTAAAACGACTATTGCAATGACAAAATAACAATAAATTCGGCGTGAATACGACGTACATAATACGGGTGATAATTTCGAGGGCGTCTATCGATGGTCTGGCGATAGTTATTCAGCCAGTAATTAGGATACAATATCATCTTCCTTAGGGTTTTTTTTGCACTAGAATATGACTACGTCATGTGCTGCATGAAGATAGTTGGCGAAAACTCGCACCAAAATTGTTACATGATAAAATGTTTACTTGTATTAAAAACATTGGAAATTCCATTAAACTGATGTCATTTAAAGAAGACATCAAAATCATTTCATTGTCATGTGCGGAAATGAGTTGAAACAAATCGATTTTAGTTAAAACATGTCCTCGTCCTTAAATGACTTTGTATTTTAATTATTAAACGAAAAAGTGAAGAAACGAATCTAGAAATTGAAAATCATTAAGCATCAATAACAAGTTTATTTTTTGTCTTATAATGACATTAAATTACAAAACAAATCCATAAAACATCTCAATTTCATTTCGTTTTTTTTTGTCGTACTGGAATATGAAAAATTAATTGATTTTAGTCAAACGAAAATAATGAAATTAGAAGAATGTCCTGAGGAATGTTTGAAGCAAAACAATCATGTAGAAGCGTAAATGAGAAAAGGTGTGAAGTTTTAAGGCATATAAATGTTTCCATTTCGTATTTCAATGTTGTTCAAAACGTGTTGCACATAAAGATGCATCTAAATTGTTTGAGAAAAGTCTTTTTTTTTCTTTATACAAAAGTAAGTGACTTTCATATTTGATTTTGTATATGACTAGTTTCACAAATACACAAATAAACAAAATGAATTAATAGTTTGTTATTAAATCGAAAATTTACTAAATCCGCCGGCTGAATTTATATGCAACTCACTCTCTGGGGAATTGGCCACAAACACATACAAAACAGAAAATGTATAATTTCGTATGAAAAAGAGAAGATTAAACAAAAGCTGAAATATATCTGAGGCTTAGGCGGGGTTTATTAAAACAAAAAATTTTCGATTCTATTGTATGTGAAATGTATGCTTTTTCCCACTGTTTAGTAAAGTTGGAAATATTAGGAGTATTTTAAATGTACTTCTGCTATAAACAATTCTAGTATATTTAGTAAGAAGGCAAGTCAAGAAGTGCATTGCAATATCACTAAACAAGTTATCAGGCAAAAGAAATTTCTAAAAAATGTGAAGTTGCAAAGATAATTGAGAAAATTTCTTATTGATTTTTTTTACTTCTGATTGGCTGGTAACCACCAAAGAGAAATCTGTCCATGGGAAATCTGGACCATCTTTGCTTATAATATCGTAGAGAATTTCTTTTAGATTTTGGTAATTATTGACAATAACCAAAATTTTGTATGGGATGGGATCGATTAGTTGTGCCATGATTTGAATTTTGCAGCAAAAATGAACAGAAAACTTAATATATTATCAGTCGAATCCACACTGAAAATAGCTAATCGCTACACAGTGTTTCGTCGTCGAACAAAAGTAGACGAAAATAGAAAACGAGAAATAGGGGGTTATTCTGTAATTCGAAACAAAAGAAAATATTTTCGAATTTCCATGTTCATAACATACAAATTCGAACAATTCTGTTTTCGAATCGAATTACATAGTAAATCCCTCAGATTTAAAATAAAGTCTCTACTTTTTATGAAAAATTTCGAGTACGCACAGGAATACCACCCATACCTTCCATACACCTTGTATAAAAATTTAGGATCTATGTAAACTATAATAAGTCCCATGCATGAATTATTTGAAACTTTGTGTGATTTAATAATAATATTCCTGTCGTACACTTGTATAGTTTCGGTTGGAAAAAATACAGGAGCTGAGATTCCAAATTGTTGATGTGTTTAACTAATGGCCCAAGTTTGGTCCCTGAAATTTGCTTTTGGACTCCAAATAAACGGCTTTGATGTAAGACATTCGAGTCGGAGAAGAGATTGACTTTTGGAAATTATACTCGTTCTGGACCTAAAACAGAATTTCATAGTTTTATTTGTTAATTTAATAAGTTTATTAATTAATAATTTAATAATCTAAACTCAGTTATCGCACTTGAGCCAGACAAACATACATGTATCACGGTAAATAAATTTTTTATTCAGATTTTTTTAATTAAAATTCCCGAGAACTCGAAAAAATTCTCTAATGGATAATTTGGGTGCAATGAATGATTTCCATTTTTTTCCATTTTTATTTCTATTTCTCCACTGGATGCGTTCGATCGACCATTTGCTTTAAATTAACAAACCATGTTTGCCGACGCCATTTTGTGTGTCATTTTTATGTTCTGCTTTGCTTTGTTGTTTGTGTTAATTAAAAATACACTTGCTGTTGTTGCTTTTCTTGTTGCTGTTGCAGCTGTTTAATTTCAACAAAAATTCTTTCACAGTAAAAAAAAATTATGTAGGAATAAATTTATTATTTCAAAATCAATCGATTTAATAATTTCAAAACGAAAGGGATTATTTTTTAGATTTTTCTTTAAACTATTGTAAAAATATTGTATTAAAATCTATATTGTAAAATCGGTTCATTGTAAAGAAACGGCATGACCTATAAAAGCATACCATAAAGGGTATTTTTTTGCAGTTTGCAATTGTAAATTAAAATAAAACAGAGAAAAATATTTTTTGAGGCAATAAAACTGGCTTTACTAGAAATATAATACTAAGCCATTAATGTTTGAATATGATTTTGTACATATGGCCGTCACTGCGCACTCGTTAGTGGCACAAACTGAATGTACAATTGTCAAATATTTTTCGCAGTAGTTGCGGCAGTATTTCACCAATAACTTGGAGAATATTGTGTTTTAAGGGTACAGTCATCTTTGGCGATTACTATTGACTTGACATGTCAACAAAGAAAATAGTCTAATGGAATTAGATCGCTCAGTTTCATTACATTAAATTTATCGTTCATTAAATATTTCCTTGAGTAAATTAATTAGTGAATTAATAAATTTCTATAATTTGCAAAATTTTCTAGTCATTATAAAATTGTAAACCAAACTTATCACAAAGCAATGATCGTTCAGCTGTCAAAAACCAGTGTTGACCACTCAAAGTTGTGAATGTGTTGACCACTCAAAGTTGTGAATACTTATGCATAATTTTCACTTGTTCAATTCGATAACAGTCACTTCAATTTATGACATTACTTTGTGCCGGCTTCTTTAATATACATTTGTTTAAAACAATTTTAACTAAATAAATGTTACATACATATGTAATTTTCTGTACAATATTATTAAAAGCGTTTTCGTTTCTAAAAAAAGTGCAACATTTTGCTGATCAATTTATATAAAAAAATCCATTTATCCTCCTTACAGGGTTGCGTTTCTCTTTCGTAATAAGTTAGAACGCTAAATGCTTTTATTTTATTTTTAAAGGACAAAAAATTTACACATTTTGTTCAGAATTGAAAACGCCTTAAAACAGATATTAAATGTCCTTTTAATAACTTTTTAAATGCAAAAATATTATTAAATAACATCAATATCCTTAAAGCAAATGTATGTGAATATGTATAAAATAATTTATTTAATTTAAATTCCAATTCCAGGCTGAGATTCAAAAATTAATGTTAAATAAAAATAAGAAATATGTTTGAGGGAAAAATAATTTATGTATACACATTCATATATACTATAAGTATAGTTATGGCAAATATCAAGGAATTTCCGGGGAAAAAACTAAATTTGAGTCGTCCGCTCCACGTGAAATCCTTCCCCCTCATATATTAATATTAATAAATTTATAAATAAATCGATTTTATTTTATAAGAATTCTAAAATGCGCTCACAATCTCTTACCACTTAACATTTGTTTAAAAACCTTCGTTAATTTTTTTTTATTTTAAATTAAATAGTGGGCATCCTGTTACACTGAAATATTCTTCTCTGTAAAACTCCCATTTTGTTGAATTTTTTCAATGCTTCATTAATTCTTTTTTCCCCCTCTCTATGCACATACTTGATATTTAAAGTTGGGTCACTTTGTCTGCAGGTAAATTGTCTGTCTTCTATAAAAAAAGGAACCTTATTCAAATTTTTTTACATGGTCATCGTTACTTTCAAAAATGTACTAAAAATTATTTTAATAATTAAAAAAAAAAAAAATATTCCTCTTTTCAACCATCATCACTATCAAAAATGTAGTTTATTTTAAAAATAACGAAATATTGCAACATAATGTTGGTGTTGCATTCGGTATCATTTACAGTAGTTTGCCGACATTTGTTTTTTTTTGTTTCTTTTTTTCATAAAAACACCAAATGAATTGTTTGGTTCTACTTGCACTTATTAACCGTCTAGAAATTAAAACGAGTTTTTAGATTTTTGTTAAGCATTAAGAAAGCAAGTTAAAAGCAATAGGAATTAAAAGTATTATAAAATATTTTTGAGGATGCATTTCTATTCAATTGATTAGAAATGGATTTTTTCATTAGAAGGC
This sequence comes from Germaria angustata, assembly GCA_963681545.1. Classification (NCBI taxonomy): domain Eukaryota; kingdom Metazoa; phylum Arthropoda; class Insecta; order Diptera; family Tachinidae; genus Germaria; species Germaria angustata. The sequence goes on along the minus strand of OY812998.1, from coordinate 68,670,308 downwards.
TTTCTGTTACTTTTAAATTGTATGGTGATAAGGAAAATATTTCTATCGGCTTTAAGCATCGCATCCCTAAAAATTTTGTTACGAGTTTAATTTATCTTATTCATTTGCTTGGACGCACTTTGCAAACAGCGAAATTTGATATATACTTTATGCGATATGGCCGTTTAGTTCACATTTTAATTTAGTTTTAATTAAGAATTGCAGAATTTCCGTTTACTTATAATCACACTATATATTTTCCTACATTTGATTATTATCATATTATGGTTAACATGAAAAAGTTGCATGTGTCATTTTTGTGTGGCCTCGGTTTGATTTCCAGAATGCATTTAAAAAAAGTAGTGAGTGGAACCTTTAGCTGTCCCTTCTACTCTGCTATTTAATCGTTCGATTAAATTTAGTTATTTTCCTGTGCTTTTCAACGACTCGTACATCATTCTTATATAAAGGGTCTTTCGTTAAGCGTTTCCTATCTTTAAATTTAAATAAAACAAAGTGTGTGTGAGATACCATTGAAATTGTTTGAACTATTTAAAAGGCCATTATGTATGAAGTATAACATCATGCAAAATTTCGCCGTAGCTTCGCTTGATGGCGCTTATCCGTAATGTCGAATTTTCCATGACTCTGGCGCCGAAATCAAACTAAATTTCATCGATGTCAGGGGTTATGTTGGCTTTGAGGCACGCTGTGATTTGTGTCTATATCATCCAATTCAAGCCAAAATAAGTTGATAATCATCGACTTATAGCGCTCCCCCTTGACGGTGATGGTCTGGCCAACGTCGTTGTCAAAGATATATGGACCAATGACGCCACCAGCCCAAAATTCGCACAAACTTCTTTTTCAAGATGCATTGGAAACTCATGAACCAGTGGACCCCAATTTATCCACCATGCTGTACGTTTACCGAAAGAGCAACCATTTTGATTAAAAAACATCATCGTTCATGGTGATCTGGCAAAACAGGCCGAATAAATGACAGCCAATTCGACAGATGTAACTTCAACAATATGGCCACTATTAACTGTCATTGTGATCAACATGTCAATCAACATGGTCAAGCAAAGGATGCTCGACTGCAACAAATAGATGTCACTTCTCAGCTTTAGTTAACTAGGATTTTAAAAAATAAAAATGGAAAATCAAGCTGATACTGTATATAAGGACTTTAGCAAAGTGTTTGATAAATTCAACCATAAACTTCATTTAGAGAAGCTGAATTGAATTGCTTGACATACTGTGGTTTAAACTAGTTCTTATCGAATGGAAAGAAAGCAGCAAAGCAGATCGCTTCAACAACAGCATTTCCATCCATATGAGTTTCTGTTGAACAAGGCAGGAGCCAACTTGGACCTCCTCTTTTTTCATTACTCCAATATATTTACTTATGTCCATGGATGACGTAAAAATTGTCTACAGTCTTTTAAACAATTTGTTGATCGTGTTTATCTTCGAAAGGAACTAAATAATTTCTTCACATGGTATAACTATAATTGGTAGGATGGATCCAAAAGTGAAAAAAGTGCCAATTCACGCGTGGAAATCGGAAAAACAAAGTGGCAACCAGAAAATATGATTATAACATAACTCTGAAATTTATGGGAAGGTATTCCAATCTTCCCTGAGAGTAAAATATAAACTATAAATGGATTATATCGGGGTTTAAACTAACCCATAGTTGCTTTGGTCTTGTAATCTGTTCGATTAGCTCTTTGAATTAAAGTCGGTTTTTTTTTTGCTTTCATTGTATTATTTTTCATTAGTGAAACTTTTTTATAAACGCAATAAAGCACTCTGCATTGATCCAATGAAGGGCTTCATTAGTTCACTTTTAATGACAAATTTCATTGATACAATGTAAAATTTTTCTGTCTGAACGAAGGGTTTTCTTTCAGTGTAAGGTTTCATAATACACGTGCTAAACTCTTGTTGACGTCGAATTTTTGGTTAGAGTATGTCAAGCATGCCCCATCTCGCAGCAACAGCATTTATTGTTTTTCTTTATTTCTTTCGAGATCACGAATCACCAGCTGCCATTTATAGGAAAATTAATACAAAATCTATGTATTAAATACAAAAAATTATAATATCAAAGTTTTCTTAAATCGCAAATTTTTGATTTAAATAAATTTATTCTGCCAAAGACTCTCTTAACCTCTGAACTTCAATATGAAACCGACAAAACTTAAGCATTATTGGCTTCATCATTGGCTGATGAAGGTTAATTGATTTAGTATTTCTAAAAACAGAAGACACAGAACACTAACTTGAAAATGTGAAAAACCACTTAAAATCACAGAGTTGACAGCACTGACAATCATACAGATTTATATCAGCTGTTGCATAGTTTTCAACAAGTTTCGAAAATTAACAAATCCTTCTCCCAGCTGAATTGAAACTTGAGCAAGAAAACTTGACGTGTCTGAACCGGGTATTACAAACAGTTGCAATTTAAAACGCATCAAACACTTGACGACAAAAAACTTAAATAAATAATATACTTTTTTAGTGTTTAATATTTGGTTATTCTTATTCTTCTTTTAAAATAATAATTTAAATATTTCACAACTGTGACAGGCAATTATCTTCTGCTCTGTTACCAATTTGTTAGTCATGATTAAAAACACTACTACTGTCTATCAAAATTAAGTTTATTTCAACAATATAAAACGCTAACATGTGCTTTCAAGACTTGAAATTCTATGCGTTCATTCACATTGTTTTGTTTCTTCTCATTTTTGTCAAAAACTGCCAAACTCATGTCTTTTGTTTGAAAATTTCTAAACTAGATTGTAACAGTAGCAGTCGTCATATCCAAATCGACACTTAACAGCAAAAATAGTTTTGACTCTATCTCAACAACTCATTTCTTTCGTCATCGTCGTCATAGTCATCCAACGTCATCATAATATGGTGAATTATTAAAAAATTCATCATCATCATCATCATCACCATCACTCTTTAGGTCAAGAATATTTTTTTTTTGTTTTAGAAAAATAAAATATAAAAATACAAAAACGCACAAAAATTGTGATGATTTGTGAAATAAATTTGAAAAAAGCAACATTGTTAAAAATGAAATCGATATTTTTAAATTTGCATAAAATTCAAAACACACGAGTAGCAAGTGTTTTATTGCTCAATAGAAAATTGTTATTTACATTTAAAAATAGATTAGAAATGGGAGCGTTGACATCAATTTTTTATAGGACTATTCGATATTTATATTTGAAATATTTCTTGGAGAAAAAGTTTATCCTCAGCTTATTTACTAAGTAAAAAAATGGAATTCAGTTTTACGGAGTGACATTTTCATTACTTCTACTCTATCAATTAGTGCAGTTTTCCAACTTGTTAACATTTTCCTTTACTTCCGAAAACTTTTGAAGTTACTTCCTTTCATTAAGAAGAAAGTTATTTATTCCCAACCGGCATTTTCATAGTTTCCAAAATATCAAGTGGTACATTTTTGACTTCGACGGAAAGTAAATTGGCGTGATCATCTCAGGTGGAGGTGATGTGAACTGGCCGCCCATATTTGGTCGTTTGACCACGTTAGACTTATTTGAATAAGCCACAAACCACATCGGCCCTCACAGCCAACACAATCCTTGCAATCAGTCGAATTCAGACTCATTTATGTCATAGAAAATTGATATTTGCATGATGTTATATTCCATATAGAATGGCATCAGTTGGCCTTTCAAATGAATAAAAATTTTTAACGATATATCGCACACACGTTTTTTTGTTTTTTAATTTATAGATGAAGCGCTTAACGAGAGACCCTTTATATATACTGACATATAATGTATACAGTATATACGTACATTTATTCGCAGATTTTGTATACTATTATTTAGTGAGCATGCGCAAATGCAAATGACTCGGAATGGGGAACGCTTTCTTTAACATTAACTACTATCAGTCGTAAACAAGGAGGCCTGATATATGAAAACATATATTTGTGAGAGTTTTGTTTTACTTCCCGCTTTCTATTTATTTAATGTGGAAAGTCGCCGCAACACAAAAATGCATGTGTATGTTACGTTCATATTAGACTGATTTCAGCAAATACATTTGTGTGTACAAATGTGTAAACGAATTTGGAAGTGTGAAAACATCTGGTAAAAATTAGTTCACGTTTCCGCGAGTCCACTGTACTGTATAGTAAGTACATCTTTCTTAATTTATTTGCTTGGTGACTAATTATATTTTTCTGATCGAATATAATTTAGAATGCATTTTGTTTATTAGTTTTCTTACACTGCAATTTAAATAAAAATTGAAATGATTTTTAACATAAATATTAACTTTGTTGTAACAAAAAATACGATTTTTAATACAACCATATTGAGTATATAAAAGTAATAATAATATGATATTATAGAATCATACAATAAAACGTAAAAAATAAAAGTTTTAATGAAAACAGTTTTACTGTCTTAATTATATATTGCAGGAAAGAACACAAAATTATCACCATGAGCATTTATTAATCATATTTTTTCTTTGCGTGTACGAACTTTGCTAAAAGCCCGCCTTGCGCTGTTGCAATGTTGAACCAAACTGTTGCATTATGAACCAAACGCCGCGATTAGAACAAATTCAAAAACCTAAAGTCGTAAACGCTACACTTAAAGAAAAAATATGATTAATCTATAATCATTACTGTCATTTTATGTTCATTCCTTCAATATTTCGTGCTTAAATAACACAATTTTTTATATTCACTTTTTCATCGAAATCGATTTAAATTTATAATCATTAGAAATGGCTTCACATATTTAAACCAAAATCAATTTTGCAATCACCAAAAAACACTTCTCCTGTAAAATTGTGTTTGTCCCCTTAAGCGTTTTTTGGCGATTGAGGCGCGATATAATTGAGACAATAAAATTTAGTGTTTTAGCGTTTATTTTTTACCGTGAGCATTTTAATAAATGGTTTTATACCATTGTATGATCTAGTAATGACAACAATGTTCAATATGACTGTTTCAACAATATTATAAGCATAACATTTTTGTTACTATAAATACATATTTCTATTAAAATTTATTTTAGTTCTTATCTACATTTCTGTTGGTGGGGAGGTAAACTACAGCAAGTCATAATTTTATAATTTGTTTATACTGTTGGAATCATTATCTGTCAAGAGGGAAATAGCACTAAGTCCTATCTAGCGTAGTTAGATACCAAGTCTAAATTGTTTAGAGTTAAAGAACACACCGAGTGAACAAACTTTGTTTAGAATAAAAGGAAATTTATAGTATCACAAATTTTTTGCTTTGCCAAGCGTTGGAATCTCAAATTTTATACACCTTCGAAGCCAATTTTCTCCCAGGCGCTGACGCTCCCTTATGTCCCGTTGTAGCCTTTTTACCTCTTTCCTTTCATGCTTGCTCCATTCCATATGTTTCCGCTTGTAATGCTGCATTGTCTTGTTTGTAACTTATGACTATCATAATCGTATCCCTGGGACACTCGATGGTAGGCCGAAACTCATCTTAATTGATCCCTTGGCGCCCTGCAATCTCTTTGCTACCATTCTTGTACCACTAGCCCTTGTTTTGGTCTGCCTTTACAATTTCGTCGGTCATATTACTTTCTTTCTCGCCAATGATTTCTGCACTTCCATTCATTCAGCATTCACATCTAAAGATTACAAATGAGCCTGCGCCAATGCATAGTGAGTCTTGTATTATTTTTGGGAAATACCAAACATTTTGTTCTTGGACTTGATGCTGTATGTTTCAAAAGAAGTGGTACTACTCAAAACCACCATGAAAATGGAAGGTAAACAACACCAAGTCTTTCTAAGTAAACAATCGTAACATTCAAGGACATAATTTTAATAAGGATATCATAGATCCAAAAATAATGATATTAAAGCTGTATATTTATATCATATAGAAATAGAGGCGTTAGTGATTTTGAACATGTTTTTGTAGTCTGCTTTAAAATTTCAACAGATTTGAAAGTTTAAAAAAAATTATTAAAAGTGAAATTCTAAAATAAAATAAAACCAATAAGGAATCAGATAATTAGAAAAGTATGATGTAAAGAACTCAAGTATTACTAACACAAGAAAACACAGCCAATTTAGGAATAGAGATGTCTGTTCCAAGGATAGTCTCTCGTCAAACGCACCGTTCAAATCCCCCATTTTCATCACCTGCTGAATACTGGAAACGATCTATATACATTTCTTATATAGATTCTTTAATTTCATCACTGGACAGAAGATTTAATGAAGAGAATAGGCCAGCGTTTGCAATTCATTGTTTGCACCTGTCAAACATGCTTTCTTTGAAGCTGGAAGAGCTTAAAGATGCCACAAAAACGTTTGAGCATTTTTATGAGTTGGATGATTTGGAAGGAGAAATTGAGTTTTGGTATGATTCTAGCCAACCAAAAAAATTGGTAAAGACGAATTAGCCGACTTAGAGCTGGCGAGTATTTTGAAAGACGCTCGATTATTTTATTCAAATACATATAAGGAAGGCGTTATTAATTTCATTGCCACAGCCGTGCACTACTGCAACTGTTGAGCGGTCATTTAGCATTTAAGGCGTGTAAAAACATGGTTGCGCTCCACAATGACTGAAGCTCGTTTAAACGGTAAAATAATATGCAATTTTACTTATTATCAAAAAATAAGTATATTGTATATTGCAGGACTATGTAGGCTAAGCGTCCACCGAAGATTGGCAATCGAGAAGAAGGACGAATTTTTGGAAAAAATTCTAGCAAAATTTTCAGAAGATCCACGAAGATTACTCCTCAAATAGATCGAAATTGTAATAATCATAAAAAATCATAATTTTCGTGGCACCACCCTATTTCATATCCTGGCTACGCCCTTGTAAAAATGTATTTTCTTTATATTATTGTAATGAACATAGTTATATAGCTCTGAAAAACAACAATGCTTATGAGAAGATTTTACATAGTTATGATGAACATAATAATAACACGTTTGATAGAATCGAACATTAATGATAGTTTGCAATTATAATTGTATTAAGCATGTTTTTTTCTCTGCGTGTAAGTTTGTGCTTGCGTTAACTGGTGTCATCAAAGCCAGCATTCCCAAAGGAAAATGCAATTATTAATTTTGCCTGTCGTCTTTTTTGGCGGAACTAAAGTATGTTTTATTATTGACCTTAGGCAACTAGACGAATGAAATGCATTTTTGCGCTCTCTATTCTGGATTTCGCTGAATCTTTAATAGACTAGAGTTTGATTTAATGAATTTAAGCGCCAAATAATACAATTTTCTACTATAAAAATTCCATGCACTGACAACAATGACTATGAGAATGATGATAATGACGGATCATCTTCTGTTAGTCTATTTTATAGTTTAAAATTATTTTGAATAGTCATTCAAACTCAAATGAATTCGTTTTTACCCTGCGAATATTGTTCTATGACGTATAAATTTACAAGAAAGAATTGAGCAAAAAAAAATTCATAAATAAATAAAAAAACCATTTTACTAAATTAGTTTATTTAAGCAAAAGAAAAACAAAATAATAAAAGTAATAATAAGTCTACAATAGTTTTATAAAAAAAAAATTGCATAAAAAGGAAATCGGCCGCCGAGTTTAGAATTGTTTCAGTTGTAAAGCGGCTGGTTGCTTAATTTATTTATTATTTTTTTTTTTCGTTAATAAGCAGTTTTCATCATAAATACACTTTAAACATTTCATAATTTTTAAAATAAAAGTAAAAAACCGCCAACTTACCGGAAATTATAATGTAACCACAAGCATCAACATATCGCCGCCAAGATGATCACCATCGTCATCCTCATTGACTCACCATTGTGGCTATTTCTCTTGCAGACAGACCAGACCATGTTAATAATAATGGCCGCTATCTAATTGAGTAATTAAGTCTAACATTTGTAAAAATGAAAAAAGCAATTTTAAAAAATCGGTGCTTTTTATTTCATAATCGTTAAAAATTATATACGAATAATACCGTATCTTCGATTTTCGTCGCTGTGATTTAAAATTTTTACTAATTTACTTAATTTCTTTTAATTAAAAAAGTTCATTATGTTTCGATGATTCAACAAAAATCTGTTGAAATTTTTACTCAATATTAAGTAGGTTAATTGTACGCTTTTGGTATCAAAAAGAGGTAAATGAAATTGAATTGGCCGGTAGCTTATTGTTGTCATTTAGTAGAGATTTATTTGCATACACAGTAGTAATTTTTTTCTCAATTCATTTTTTATTAAATGAAATATAAATATGAATGTAAATGTAAATTGTGCAGTAAAAAAAGATTACACACTGGATTTACACTATGGAATATGAAATTTGTTGCATGCAACTTCTTTTGTATGCTAATAGGAGGAATGTCAAGGAAACGGAATAGCAAAACAGGCCGCACATGAAATTTCATACGATTTCTTAAAAAATGTTTATTCTCGGTCATTCTTTCACTTTCACATCACTGTGATGGTAAATAGATAAAGTTTCATGCAACAAATTTCATTTGGAAGTGCATAGGGAAAATACAGTTTTTTTTCCAAATTGGCAACACGGTTTTCGGTATTTTAGACCTGTCATTTCAAGGTCAGAGTTGGCAAAGTTGATGCGATTATACCTTCTTCGATAACATTTGAAGCTTAAAAATTCCGCAAATTGCCGATGAAACGTTTGAGTCTGTAAAATAATTTCATTAGCATCCATATTAATGTGTCAATTTCTATATCAAACTGCATACATAAGTATATGTAAGTAAATGCAGATTAACTTAAATTTCTTTTAAATCCTTGTTTGTATAAATATCGGTTAAACCAACTAAATTCAATTAAAATTTCGTAATTAAAATTTTAATCTCAAATCTCCCGTTAAAATTTAATAACTAATGGAACCCTTCATTTCAATATCAAACATTTGACCTTCTGGTGTTGTTGGGATACTTGTTCTTTGAAAAAAGCGAGATTATGTCGTGCCCTTACCGCGAAAAAGAACTCATTTTTGATATTCACTTTTTTATCGAAATCGATAATTTAAGATTACTACAATTAAATGTTAAAATGTTATAGTCGTTAACCAATGCAACTTAGCGCAAAGGCAGTTAATAAAAACACTTCTCTTGAGGCATGATATGCATGTACGATACTTTGTTTAAATAAATAATTTGTTATAAAATAAGAATAATAAATAACAATTTCCGTTTTGGTATTCAAAAGATAAAAATGTACTATAAAAAATCGGCATGTGCTATGGATCCTATTGAAATTTGCAACTGGCTTTCACTTTTAAATATTGCGACCATAATTTTGTTAAACTTCCCAGAAGTACTCAGTGAAAACGCGTTGTTCTCAATCGTTACTAACTGTCAGCTGTCAAAATGCTTTTTCGCTCCATCAAATGGCGGTAAATACATATAAATCTTGCGTGAACTTAGAGCTCTGGTAAGATTAAAAATGTCTTATTGAATACACCGCATATGAAAAGCACTTTTAAAAGTTAAAAAAAAAGAAAACAAAACACCTTAAATTTGTTTTTAATAGGTGTGATAAATACTGCTTAATTTCCTATAATATACTCGTAAGCCGGTTAATTTGAAAGTGGCGTAAGTCCCTTCATAGAAAAACAGGTCAGTCAATTCAAGAAAATATATAAATTTTGAAAATTAAAGCACTTTAAAATGAAAAATAATTTAAAAATGTTAATAATTCAAGCCGCTTTCAAAATAACCGAAACTTATTAGACTAATAATTTTATCTTTTCAATCTAAAGTTAATGAAACTTAAGTAATTTTATGCGGCAAAGACTCTATTCTTTTTAAATAGACTTATTGTTAAATTAAGGAAATGTTGCAACGAACACTTACATATTTTAATTTAATACCATGGCCAAAGTTTTTCTAATAGACAGAATTAATTCTATAATGATTATTATTAATTTTTTTCTTTGTTCAAATTGCAATAGGCTTTATCTTGTGTTTTTTACGAACAAAATCAAATTAGTTCAGCATGAAAAATTTTTTTCTTAACACAGTTTTAAGAAAATTGGATTAAATGAACAATAATGGGTACAGAAACCTGTTCTAAAGCAAAAGAAAAATTCCAACCATGTTGAAAATTTAAAAAAATAAAAAAAAATTTGTTCGAGACTAATACACACAGCGCAGCACGAACAACAATACATACATATGTACATACACAAACTCAGATAGATGTACATATTATGTAGTATGTATGTATATATTAATGTAAATATTACAACAACCATAAGAGTGGTGTGGTGGTATGAAACCAGAAATCCTCAAGTAAATGGTGCGATGAACCCAATAAACAAAACCCAAGTTGAAACTACAAAAAGCAACACTAAACACCCTGCAAACAAAAATAAAAAAATAAAAAATAGTCTGCCTGCTGCCATATGTTTGATTGTATTATTTCACACTCACAAAATTTCATAGAAAAAAAAGCCAGACAAGATTATTGGCTCCGCCTTTATATCATACCCTGAATCAGAGATGGAAACTTCTGCGCTAATGCGTCACCACTAAGTCATAATTGAAATTGTTATATGTACTCTATGTAATAGTGTTGTTGCGAATGTAAATTTTTAGATATTCGGGAACATGAATACGAAGACCTGAGGCATTATTCGCCAATATGAATACGAATACTCAATTTGCCATCCTAATGGTGGCAAAAGCAAACTTAGCAGAATAGGATGTACAGTTAGTTCTAGACATCTCCTAGTCAATATCAAGTCAAAGACAAATACTCATACATTCACAACAGTAAAAAGATTTCTTTATAGAAAATTATAATAATAGATATTGTACCAAGCAAGAACTTGGTCCTCATTGAGCTCCTTACTAACCAGTAAAATAAGAGCTTTGAATTTGCATCATTTCTAGTATAGACTTCTCGTTAAAGAATGTTCTCTTTTTCGTATTTGCCAATTTTAAAGCTAAATTCAATATGTTGAAAAAAAATAAGGAGTTACGATTTCTTTTTCCCTAAGTGAAAGTAAGTTTATTACTTATTGATTGAAGAAATGGAAATCAATATATTTTTTTTGTAAAGAAAGGTTTTCAAATTGCGTTTCACAGAACTCTAGCGTTAAGGCATACTTTTAATCAAAATTTTGGCAACTTGACTTCCTAAGAAGGTGAGGCATCCACTAATTGGATTTTTGAAGATAATGTAAGTGTCGTTCCTTACTTAAATTTTCATCTCTTATTGGCTGTCTCCCGCACACAATTGATCTATTCGAAAATAATATATCAAATACTTTGAAGCACCCCATGCTATCATCGCTTTATTCAGCAGACATATACCTTTTCGATTACAACTTTTTCCTAAGAAAAATAGAATTTTATTTGAACTACTAAATAGCATATATCAAATTTTATTCATTTGATTCTGAATTCTTAAGAGAACCTAATAAAGGGATTTTAAATAAAATTTTATGCTCAATAACTTATTGTTTAATATAGAAATGTCAGAAATCTCAACTTTATTTATATGAATATATGTGCTGGACTCAAGCAAGATTCATTATGATGTCAGTTTTTATTACCAATTTTATATTAGATAAATGTGTTCAACCCTCATTATGATTCTCTTTCGTATCGTACATCATTTTAAGTATTACAGGCAGCTTGCTATCCTCCAATTGTTCTTGTCGTTAACGAAAATTTGATTTCCACAAATTAGTGTGTCTTGTGGGCTTTATGTGTATATTAGCTCCAGGGCTAATGTTCAAATACTATCAAATTCAGACAAGACCAATATATCAGCCATATATTCTCAGATGGAATCATCACTCAACAACATATGAACACAATAATTAAATTAACTTAGAAATTTGTTAAAGCCAATGGCAGTTTTAAGTACAGAAACCTTTAGAGGATTGTTTTTAACGCCTTATACATACATAATCTCAGCTTCAAAGCAATTTGAAATTCTGCACTTTCCATACCTGAATGAAATTCAGTAAAGAGCATAAAATTGTGCGCCTGAGCACATACTATAAAATTGGTATATAAGAAACTTATATCATGAATAGATGTTTGAAAGTGTGCGTTATGTATTCCTTATATACAAAATCAAAATTAACATGGTTGGATTTACAGTTTGAATATGTTTTAAATAAATGGCTGGATACCACAGGCTGTTCATTTTTTATTTAAGAATGGATGTGTGTGTTTCATGGCTATACTCGTATGTGTGCAGGAGAGAGAGTTAATGTAAGACAGAGTTTTTAATATTGGTTTCTTTGTTTAACTCACGCTTTTAGGGGAATTTAAAACGTCGGCCATTTAATTTGAATGGCCCAATAATTTAGAATCGAATTTGAATTTTTATACTTAAACACACATTGAATGACTATAGACGGGATTTTTCCCTATACGAGAATTACATATACCAAATGACGTCGGATTTTCAAAAATAAATTTAAAAATTTCAAAAGATTTTTAAAAAATGTGCAAAGCTTTGTTAAGAATTCTAAAATAAAATAATATATAAAAAGCAAAGTGAATAAAACACCTGTTCAGATATACAAAAAAAAAATCAACTCCATTAACAGATTATATTATATTTCAGTGTTTTCGGAAATAAAACCGTCGCTCATACTCAAACTGTGTGAAATATAACAAATATCGGTATAATAAAAAAAATTTCAACATTATAATAAATTTATATTTATAAACAGTTTTAAGTACAGAAAGTGAAAGTGCAATAAAAAATCTAAAAATTAAGTTATTAATATCAAAAATATACATACATATGTAATGAATTGTTAAAAAAAAGTATAGTTTTCAAAAAAAAGATGATATTAACATTTTTCATCTGATTGTTTGTATATCATAATGGTTAATTAACTGTCATCACATCAACTCTTGTTCCATGGGATTTATATAATAAATTAGGTTTGTAAAAATTTCAGTTTTCTAATGGTTTTTTTTTTTTGAAAATTGGCAAACTGCGTTTATAGGAATTAATATTTTCAATTCAAATCAAGAGAGCTGTTTCAGGGTTTTATTTTTATACCAACTCCAAGGCATCTGCTAATAGATTAAATATAAAATGTTTTGAAAAATCAAAGATGTTATTAAACAGGAAAATCGTTATAAAAATCTTATTTGCTTAAGAACTGATTAAAAATTAAATGCTTATAAAAATATAAAATACGGCGAATGCAGGTGAAAAATGCCAAAACAACATTAAAAGAGAGCTTAAAAAAATTAACGAAAACGCCGAGATAGTGATGCGCAGGTAGTGCCAGTTTGTACTAATTTTGACGCAGGATTCGCATATTCACTGATCTGAAAGCTTTATAGCAACATAGTGCTGAAAAAGATTTTCTTTTTACATACAAAATAATGTTATACCAAAGAATGATAAGCTTATTACCTCTGAAAATAGATTTAACTTCTAGAAAATTTACAAACTTGGCCATAATCGTAATTTCTAATTTTCTTATATGAAATAAATAGTTAAAATTATCAAGTGATGGAAAGTAATGTTTTCATGTAAACAAAAAGAAAGCAGCTTATTTTTATAAAAGAAATTAAAACAGAGTTTTATAGATTTGCAGAAGTGATTGAATGAAATATTGTTTATGGATCAACATTCTGACGATGCATTATGCTTGAACTAAGAAAATAGTTTATTGTAAGGGGATATACAGGGTAGTGTCTGTGGTAGTTGATAAAAAAATTGCAGGTTTCCAATATATTAACGATAAAACAGCGATACACACCCCGCCACTATCACTGACGAGCTTTTTCGCCCTCCTCTGTACGCGGTCAATAACTTTAAAGTAGATTTGGAGCAACTTCCCATACATGAGAATTTTACACCATATTTAGTCGGATATAGGTGATATGTATAGTAAAGAGGTCAGATGGATTGGAACATCTCTTGCATCGTCTTAAAAACCAAGATAAAGGATTACTTCATCAGCGACATAAAAACATAATTATTACGCTGGACTTTCCTGCCGATATATACATATATCACCCATAATTATAGATGGAGATAGCACAAATGTGCCTAATGGACTTTTTACACTGACCAAAATCTGCCATCAATTTTCCAAGATGTTAACATCTTCCCATAAGAACTATACATGGCTAAATATTAGATAGATTTTTTTAATTTTGTTAATGATTGACAATTGATATAAAATTATTGTTTAAATGATTTATCATATCGAGCCTTCGGTGCAATACCGTAGTAACTCAATATTTGAATTTTTTAAGGTTATATTAAGAAATTATTCGCCATGTCGTTTTTTATATTCTGTAAAAGTTTCATAAAAATATTTTGTATATTCAGCTCTTGAGAAAAGAACCAAATTTTCTTTTACCATTAAGTTGTGTGTAAATTCAAAACTTTAAACTCAATTTCTGCAAAACAACCTTTTTTGAATTATTACCTTATTGCAGCAAAGGCTCGATATGCCATTTTTATTATAAAAAATAATTGTATACTGCGTATTGATATAAACTAGAAAATGCAGTTTGAATTTAATTGTAATAAAATTTCTTTAACTAATTATTAATAAGAATTCAATATTAACAACAAAAAATTATTTTACTCAACATAATGTGTGTACACAAATACAACAAAAAACTCTTTGTAAAATGATGCAAGATGTTAGATGTTGCAAATGCAAATATAAGTTTTATATTTTAAACATCATCCATGCGTTCCACAAAGATGTACTCCACTGTAAAAAAGCTAAAAGCACACAATGCTGGGTCTTACGAGAATTAAAGTCGATCTTATTCATTTATATTCTGCCTCAAGACCCCAATTTCCGCCCCATTTCTTGCCGAGTGAATATGAATGGCAAATGATATTCGTCATCTGCAAAAGGGTAGATGGGGTTGGAAGCTTGTCATAGATTGTCATAGAAAACCTAAGAAATATGGTAGAGGAAAAGATGGAGTTTTGCTCCTGAATTAACTTTAAACTCGTCTGATGAGATCCCATCTAGAGCAAATCGTATAGTGTCATCGCTCAAGTAGCCCATATAAATCGAGAGAAGTCATCATCTAAATCAAAATCCTTAGAAATATCTAGAACCACCACGTTACTTTTGCAAAAATCGTGAATAGAGTGACATCATTTCTCCAAGAGGTGTCCTAGCCGCACAATTGTAGAGCACCTATCCCACGGAAACTATACTACCGGCCGCTAAGTAAACTCCACAAGAAAAATCTCTGTGTTTGTTGCAAAGTGTAAAATACGCCCTTAGAGAAATAATTTATAAACAAACTCATTGACTTATAAAGACTGAGTTATGGACCCAATCAAAAGGAATTTTCAATAAAATGAGGTATTGGTTTTTCCTCCCGCTGCATTGTAGATACAATAATAACCACTAAAACCAAAGAAGATCTTAAAGTCTAGAATTTCATTTGGCCGTAAACATTTAGAGAAGCCATTGAATTTTTTTAATGTCCTTTGCAGTAAAGAGTCAAAACTTTATCGGTTTGGATCAGATGGAAAGTGTAGCATAATCCATTTCACATGTGTAATAAAAACGGTTAAGCATGGAGGTGAAATGTAATTGTTTGGTCCGGTATCCTTACGAAAATATACTTGTGAATACAGTGACTCCATATGCAGAGGAAACATTCCCTTTATAAGGGCTTTTATGTAAGTGCCAGTTTACATTCAACGATTTTTGTCGCTGCAATTTTTGTCTTCCTTTCTTTAAAATTGCATTTGCGTTTACATTGAACGATTTTTGTCGCAGATATTTTATGCATACATACATACATACGTATGTAATTTTTGATATTATCTTTTTTAAGTATATTCTTACGGTAAACAAACAAGGAATTTACGTATTACGAATTGCGCGAAAAAGGAATTGCAAGAGTACATGCCTATGTGTACTCTTTTTTTTAGTTTCTCTCTTCCCCTATTAGCTCTATTCCCCCTATTTACCAACAAACTAAGAATTGCAGCGACAAAAATCGTCCAATCTAAACAGGCACTAAGATAACGAAGTGCTGCTTTACAGCAAAATAACATCGAAGTATTAAATTGCTAATCACTGGATCCCCGTTCTATAGGAAACCTACAGAATGATAAAGTGCAACAAATTACAATAATAAATAAATCAAATAAAAACTTATGAAAGTTTCGAAGCGGCACCAAAAAAATAACAAGGTTCTAACGACTGTCTACTGCTTCTGGTAGAGGGCACCTAGAAACATATACTTATATGTATCGGCATTGTGAAACTTCACATCTGGGATTCATTTTGAGGGGACCTAAACTCGCCCTCCCACCGCCATTTGTCCCATATCTTATATGTGATAAGATTTACGTAAAAGATGTGCTCAGCACTTTCATGTAAAACATCACGAGAAACAATCTGGTGCAACATTTTAGCCCTCTAAGTCTTTGCGGTATGGGTCTTATTTGGCCATTTTTAAAGGACTGAAATGTTCTACAAAAATATTCCTCATAGAATTTTACTATGGATTCTCGAACACATCAAAGCTCTATGTTCAACTTGAAAACCAAAAATATTATGACATGATAATATCCTACAAAACTGAATTTTATAAGACTAGTCTAGTGTTTTATATTAAAAAGCATATCTTACATAAAATTTCAATATATTTTACTATGCAAATAATAATTTTTACTAATAATTTAAATATGCCACTTGTGACCGCTGAAATTGCAAAATATGCAGGCAAATATTTAACAAAACTCGAGTCCCATCCTAATCCGCTTGCTCGTAACATCTTGAACTTTCCTGGACACATCCGCTTAAAAAAGAGGGATACTACGGCTTTAGTACGCAACACTGCAGATGAAATTTTTTGAAAATATTCTTGTACTTAATGCGACATTTATTTATTTTTAATTACTATCACTAAGTTTATGTCCGACACTGGTTGGGCCTAATTATTATATTTATATTTAAGATTTGAATACTTATTGTTAGTTCAGTTTAATGAAGATACAATAAAAAAATTAGTGGAAAAAAAAAAAAAAAAAAAAAAAAAAAAAAAAACTAATAAAACGATGAGAGCAAAGTTTAGCAATATATCATTTTGTTAACCTTATTTAGAAAATATATCGCTTAAGATATTTAATATTTCCCCCTCAAAAAGTATAAGCTGAACCCTCACCTGCCACTTATTAACCAATACTTTTGTCTAAGAAATTTAATTATCTGTAAATTGGTAACCAAAAACCCATTCCCATATAATTTTACTCAAACAAAAATGTTTTCAATTCTTATTTCATAAAAAAAGGAAGAAATTTAAACCCCTATAGTTTAACAAATTGTTCAACTCCTTTGCATGCATTGTACAAATTCTATATAATTTTCATAAGTCTGTGCATAATATTCATAGATATTTTAATGTAGTGACCCCTCAGCAATCATTTAACCCCGACTACTTGCCGCCACCATGCCCCCAAACAATTGAAATCATACACAATATATGGGTAATAATAGAAACTCTTTTTTTTAATAAGTAAAATATTAGAAAACTTGTCAACAACCCTAAATGTTGCTTTTTTTAAATACAATCGGCATTTGAAATATAAATCAATAGATATCCATTTTGTACCTTTCCAATTCCCACATAAGTACGTACATATGTACATATGTCTATATGTAAGTATATGGACTACTTATATACGTTTACTTGTTATTCCCTTTATCGACAAAACGATAAAGTTTGGAATTAAACAAAAAATATTAATAATAAATAAAAAAGTTGTAACAGTCAATCAACCTTTAAACTTCATAAAACATAAAAACGCCCTTAATTGTGGCGAAAGAAACAAAGTGGCAAATGTTCACTGGACATAATAGACAGTTTATAGCAAATAAATACAAGAAAAAATTATTTACTGAAACTACTTTCAATAAACAATAATGTGAAATGTAAATATTATTTATATATAGCGAACTTAAAAAAAATTCCATTTTTGTAGTGAATTGAAAAAAGTACTTTTTGAAACTTAAGGTACAAATTAGCTGAGTAGTTGTTACGCGAAAACCAATATATAAGATTGTTGGAATTCTCATACGAGAATTTTTTGAAGCGATAACGATAAACAAGAAATTTCTTTAATACATGTATGTGAATCCGTAAATAAAAATAAAACAAAATTTTATTTTCAGTCGCCGCATTCATTGAATCAGTAAATTAAAATTTAAAACTGACCGCTTGCACCCTACATACAAAGTGGCAGCGAAATTTCCGTATTTGGCTCCCTGCCAAATCAAAGAATCTGAAAGAAATTTGATTTTACACTTGGTATAATAAAAATATAAATAAATATGAGAAAAATATCCAAATGTTTTTTTTTATATTTTTCATGATTATGTTTTTATTAAAACTTATTGACTTGACCCTTGTAACTGTTGTAAAGATGTTGTATTGCGATAAAAAAAAACTATTTTTCTTAATCGAAAAAGATACACGTCTGTCGATTTCGCTGTCATTTATTCAGTCTGTATTGCCAAATCAAACACGTCCATTTTATCAAAATGGGTGTTTTTTTTTTAGCAACATTCCCCGCGCTTCGTCCCATTTTACAGTCACCGCGTCCACTGGTTCAGTGAACAGTAAACCAAAACCCGTACAACGACAAAACGAAAAATCTGAGGAAAACATCGCCTCTGTACGTGAGTGTGCAAGAGAATCCAAGGCAGTCTATTTCGCGTCGCTCATAAGCACTCGCCTTTCACAGACCACAACTTGACGAATTTTGTGCCATAGGTTAAGCATACACCCCTTCTAATTCAACTGATCCAAAAGCGCGCAATCCAGCGAAGCCACACAATGGTATATTCCATCATAATGACATTAATACGCCTTTCAAATTGATTTTAAAAAAAATCAATGATATGTCACACACACTTTCTTTTATTTAAATTTCGTTGTGATCTCGGACCTATACTAGAGCCATATTAAATCTTTTTATACGAATGTAATTGGCATATGTTGATAGTTGAACCGGGTAAATGAAGTAGTACTTACCGCGTAAATGGAGGATCGCCTGTCTGTATTAATTTTACAAAGGGGTACATGAAGAGGTGTAGTTGTGCTGCACTTTGCAGCCTTTAAATGAGGTACAAATGAAACACAAACAATCAAACAAATTATTATTATACAACTTATTCACTGATGTGACTGACTGACTGGCTGACTACACGTTCATTTGTATTCATGTGCTGTGAACTGTGTTACCAAGAATGTGCATGGAAAGTAAAAAGGAATATGAAAAAATAACAGTTAACTTAAGCCTAAAAAAACACACATACACACACAATTGCCACTTCCATCCTCTAACTCAAATATGAAATTATTCCAAACAAAAAATAAACAATAATTTGGTTTTAAGTACAAAAAATAATAATAATAAATTTGTATGTATATTTAACATTTTTCCAAAAAATATTTGAAGCATAAAAATAACAACAACACAAAAACAACGATAAAGAATTTTTCTTAAAAAAATTAACAATATGGTTAAAACGAAAAAAGGCCATCATGTTTTTCTAACAATTTTGTTCTCTTAATTTTGTAGTATTCAGCTGATGCCAGCAAATGTTGTAGCTGCCGGTTTGGTTACCTTATCCATACTTTAGATAAACACTCAAGTGCCACCTTTCGTTGCAACCCAATCATCATTCCCTCACAGTTTAAGTAACGTTTGTATTTATTTAAAATTTTCTTGTAGACAATTTTCAAGTGGCTGGTTTTTAATTCTAGAGCAGTTGAACACAAAAAATAAATATCAAACTAGTTCCACACAACTGTAAGAAAACATTTGGTGTTTTTAAAATTTTTGTTATTCTTGAATCTTAAGCCGCTTAATTGGATCCACTATTTCAAAATATTATTAAGAATTCGTTAATATTTAGATGTCTAAGGTTAACTCGTACTTATATAAATTAATCCCAACACTGTTTTATTCCAATGAAAGGGCCGCAACAAGTTGTTTGCAATGAGTTCGATCATTATTAGCGCGATGTTTGACTTCGTTCCAACGTAGTCGTAGTTGTGATTCGTTTCCAGCTGTCTGATGGTCGTCCGATGCTCCTATTTCCCTTAGGTTTCCAGTCTATGCCTTTCTTACTGATATCATTTAATGGCTTGCGGAGAGTGTGTCCAAGCCAACCACATTTGCATCTCTTCTTATTTCCATCTCAATGGGTTGCTAGTTTGTGTCTAACCATAGTCGGGCATTAGATATTACGGAGGGCCATTTAAAACGCAAATTTCAACGCAGGCATTTGTTAAAAAACAACTGAAGAGACTGTATATCGCGCGGTTCCATATTCCACGTTTCGCAACCGTACGATAATGTGGATTTAACGTTGGAATTTAATGTTTAATGTAATATTTTCTTTAATATTCATCGCAATTATCAATATAAATTTTAACTTTCAATTATTGTTGTTTTTGTATCTCAGAAAAATTCTAAAACTTCTGATAGTGATGAGTCGGTAATGAATTTCTCTAAGAAATGGATATAAAAATTGTTTTCGCTCCCTATTAGTTCCCTAATTTTAATCTTCTATTAATTATCTAATACGAACGGTATATGCAAACTTATAGCGTTGTTGTTTCTTGAAAAAGAAAAATTAAATTTTTGGATTAAATTGTAATATTTGTTGTGGCTTCAATTGTTCGTATGCCGACATTTAATTGGTCGCTAAACCAAATCGTCAGTGAACCAATGAAATGTCGGCATATGAACAGCTAAAACCACAACAAACATTATATACTTCAATGAACTGTTCACTATATATACCACATGTAAAGCTACTCGGCCTAGTACAGGAGAGAGCGAAGAGGCTCATCGGTAACAGTGGTGTAACCAACTCTATTGACTCACTGGGGCATCGTGGGATCTATGTCATTGTTTTATCGATACTACAGTGGAATGTGTTCTTATGAAATCAGCGAACTTGTTCCCGAAACTCAGACTTTTTCACGAACAACGCGCTCTTCACTAAGATCACATCCATTTGTGTCCGATATGAGAATGAATCGCACTTCGCATTACAGGAAAAATTCGTTCTTTAGTCGAACAAATTCCCAGTAGATGTTTTGCCTGTTACCTTCAGCGTGAGAGGGTTCAAATCGATTGTCCACTGTTACCTTTTTCCTCTTCCATAGTGTTCCAAAAATAGCTGTTTTATATAAATAAAGAAATATATCAAAAGGCGACTGTAATTTTTAGACAGACTTCAAAAACAAGGAGGTTATAAATTCGTGTGTATTTTTTTATTTTTTTTTAACCGATTTAAAAATTTTTTGTTTTAAAGGGTATACTTGATGGTTGGTCCTATAACTTTTTTCGAAAATTGGATGGGCGATTCCCTCGTTCGGAATATTCCCCCTTATTATGATTGTCGACGTCACACCAAGTCAACTTCAATATATTGACAATTGTGGGGTCGTTATCGAGAACTATTAAATATTATTGATAGAATATTACTACTACCATGGCTTATAAAATTACAATTGGCCATCAATATTAGTTAATTATTGACTACAAGGAGTTCAGAACTGCTGTCTTTTTTACTGTCGACTTGATGTGACGTCGACGTTGACAATCATAATAAGGGTGATTGATTATCGCATAACTCCCCTTTTATGGACCGATTTTGAACAAAAAATTTATTTGAGAGTGCATCTTGCTGTGTGGTATCACGGAAATCGGAGGGGCAAAGCGGCCGCCAT
Source organism: Germaria angustata (assembly GCA_963681545.1). Taxonomy (NCBI): domain Eukaryota; kingdom Metazoa; phylum Arthropoda; class Insecta; order Diptera; family Tachinidae; genus Germaria; species Germaria angustata. Next base: position 68,648,562 of record OY812998.1, on the reverse strand, counting down.
ATACCATAGAAATAACTCTGCCATTTATGGACTTATTTCCAAACATTTTAATTTAAGAAAGTATTTTAATATTGGAAATGGATTAGATCTGGTTTCAAACCAACCCATAGTTGCTTCGGTTTTATAATCTGTTCGATTGGCTCTTTGTATTGAAGTCAGTTTTTTTTTTGCCAGAATTATTAAGAATAACTTTAATTTTACATAAATAATTCCAAGTATTCTTTAAACTTAATCTTCAGTTGCTTTTTTCTAAAAAAAAATCAAACATTTTTAAAGTCAGTGTATCGTGATAATACAGCTTGATATTATCAAATGAATAATAAAATATTAATATATTTGTTTTTTTTTTCTAACTACAAGGTGTGCCAAAAGCTCTGTTTTAATAAAAAGTTTTTTTTGAAAGTGTAAAATTGATTACATTTATGGGTAAAAATTACACCGCTCACATGGCCACCTCCCGCGTCAATGCACACTCGCAATTGCGTTCATTTTACGGCATTTTGAATTGTTGCTTTATCCGTGGTTCTAATAAAATACGTAAACAAAAATTTTATTATGTTGAACTAAATAACTAGACTAACTAGACTAGTAGGTAGTGTACTAGACTCGTAGTGCGAAGGTCTCAGGTTCGAATCCTGCCGCAGAACTCTGGCAGTTTGTGTTTGATAATTAAAGGGAGCGCACAACAAGCCTTCACTGGCTTAAGTGTATGTCGTATGACATGGGCTATCAGACCCCTCCAATCAACTTAACAATGACAACAATGAACTGAATAAAATCTGTTTAATTTAATTAATTTTACTCCATCACAGGACTGCGCGTTCTTTCTTAATAAATATACACCAAATTCCCTTATTCCTCTTGGATGGTCAAAAAATTTTACACTTTTATTTTTAGAAAAGAAAACGTCATAATAGTCTGAAAGTTGTGAGTTCAATTCGCGCCAACTAGCACGTCTTTGTTATTATATTTTGAAAATTAATTCTCAATATTACATTTGCATTTATAATATATAAAGTAGATGCAAGCTAAATAAATGATTTTAGTTACAAAAAAAATTAAATTTATATAATTTTCAGACCATCATTTAGAGGATACTCGTATGAATATGCAACTGTTTCTACCTCCCGCAATTCTGATCACGACATTTAAATTTATATGCCATAATGGAATATTTCATGACTTACAGCTGCACTTCCTTCATCAAACTAGACACATGTTTGTTTATAAAAATTAAAATTCTATGATTAATGATCACACTCTCCTACAGTTTATTAAATATGTTCGTTTCCATTATTGTAATAAATGTTTTTTAACTATTCATAAAGGAGGAAGAAAAAAATGCAGTAGTTTTTCTGATCTGTTGTTTCAAATCAATATTTAATTATCAAGAGATTTAGTGAGACAAGGTGTTTTGTTTTTCTAATTTATGACAAATAATATTTCAAATTTTTTGCTGCTGTTTTCTTATCGTTCATATTTATTTATAAATGCCCTGGGGTATTTATTTTAAAACCCTATAAAAATTATTTTGTTAAATAAAATATGAATTTATGCTTTAATTTAAAACTTTACGAAGAAAGATTCCAAATAATAAATATTTTGTAAATATTAACAAACCGTCTTGATTGTTTGAAAATTATACGAAATTGATTATTCTCTTGGGTTAAAATAAAAAAATTTGGATTTTTTTTTATTAAACGCTTTGAAATATTTTTCTTAATTCACAAAAAGGCTGTCAATCAAAATATTTATGCAGTTTTAATTTTTAAAAGGATTTTTTGTTTCATTTTCATTTCAAGTGTAGGCTGGTCATTATAATTTGTTCCTTTTTTTTTTTTTGATTCTCTTAACTCTTTGCGTCAATCTTTTGTTGTAACAAAAGTCAAAATTATTTTCGTTTGAGTTTTGTCTTCTTTTCTTAGAATTCTTGTCGGTTTTGTTCAAAAAGGATGCTGAATTTTTCAAATATTTTAAACAATTTTCTAGATTTTTATCTAAAAATATTTGTTTTTTTTTTTGTGTTTTTCTAATTTTAGGTGAATATATTCGTTTGCCCTTGGACGAGATACTTAACGACGTTATACAATTTGCTGAATTGGCTGGTGAAGAAGAGGTATTTAGAAATTTAAAATTATATTGCGGGAATATTTTGTTTTATAAAAGAAAATTTTCAGCCTAAATATCTATAGAATAATTCTCTACGAAATAATTGCCTACACACCATTCAAGTTAACTGCAATGCAGCCAACTTTTCTACAAAAAAGTTACCTGTACAGCAGTCAAGTTTTCTGTACAAAAGTTGCCTGCACAACAGTCAAGTTTTCTATACAAAATTTGTCAAATTTTCTACAGAATAGTTTCTTAAAGAGTAGTAAAATTTTCTACATAAAAGTTGCCTGTTCTGTAGTTAAATTTTCTATAGAAAAGTTGTCTACACAGTAGTTTTTTTATTGTAAAGTTGCGTGTACAGAAGTCAAGTTCTTTATTGCAAAGTTGCCTGCGCCGTGTTTTTATGAAAAGTTGGCTGCACAGTAGCTAAGTTTTTTTATGGATAAGACGGCTGCATAGAAGTTAAATTTTCTATAGAAGAGTTGCACGCACAATACACAAGTTTTCTATAGAAAAGTTGTCTACACAGTAGTAAATTTTTTTATAGGAAAGTTGCTTATATGCCACAACTTTTTATTTTATTTTATTTTAGAATCACGATAGTGGTGCCAGCACTTCTAGAGCCGCTGCGGCAAATAGCAAAACTTTCAAATCGGAAGAAGAAAAACAAAACGGTGACGGCAGTTCCATTTTGCCAAAAAAAGCTACGACTGTAAAGAAAAAAACTAAAACTGAAACTGACAAGGACTATAATGATAGTGATATAAATAGTGTCAATAACATCAAAAACAATAGTAGAGAAGACGGTAATAATAATAGTGGTGCTGGAGGCGAAGACAAGGGCGATAAAGGAGACGTGGACGACGACGACGACGACGACAACGATCTGCCGCAATCTGAGATCGAAGTCAGCTCTTTGCCATCGCCTTTGTTTGATTTAGATGACGAAGCAAAAGAAGAACTAGCAGATTTAAGTATGATGTTGCATTCCTCTGCACCATTTGCTCCCCATCATCACCATCATCATCCACATACCCATGCACGTGCTGGTGGTGCGGCTGGTGGCGTGGGAAGTGTGCAAAATTATGGCAGTGTGAACAGCGCGTTTCATCGTCAACCCAGTTCGGGTGGTTTCCATCACGGTCATCATCAGGTGAGAACTAATTATTTTTATTTTTTTCCTTGTTGATGTTTGTATCTATGGGATTTTAATAGTTTCCGGGTTTCTTTTATGACGATGCAAATTGTAATTGTCAAGATCTTGTTAAGAAAATTTTACACAAAATATTTTATTAAAATGAAGGAAAAATACTTAGAATTTTTTTAAGTTTGGTAAATCCAAAAGCATGTATATATGATCTTTAATTTAATGTATTACATTATACTATGAGTGTCTGATTAAAAAATATATTTCAGACATATTTATATACATATAAGCATACCCAGTAAAAGGATCTCTTCTAGAGAAAATATTAAAATGCAAGCACTGTCATCCGGAAGTGGTGCAAGGTCGGATAATTTTCACTGGTTTTAACATGGGCTTATAATTGCAAGAAGTTCTTTTTTATGCTTGTTCACATTATTTGAGAAAAGTATTTTTTTTATAAATATCCAAAAATATATATAAGACTTTTATATTCAGCAGAGTTTTGCTTTATAAACAATTTAATGTGAAGAATGTTTGTTTATTTGGAACGATTTTCCGTCATCCCACGTCAAATTTGGTTTATGAACAGACCGGTTTCGGCTTTGTGCCATCTTCAGTGTTCGAGAACACTGAAGATGGCACAAAGCCGAAACCGGTCTGTTCATAAACCAAATTTGACGTGGGATGACGGAAAATCGTTCCAAATTCAAACAAACCCCGTCGGAAGAATATCACAAAAATGTTTGTTTATGTACATTCTTTGGCGTTGTTGTCTCTGATAAACAACAGGCTTATTTGTATTGATATCAGGGATGGAATATGTTTTATTTTTTTATCGATAAGCTATAAATAATGTTTGTTGCATCATAAACTAAAAGAAAAGGTCGATCCATTTAACAGCCGAAAAACTATTTCTATCTGTTTTATTTATTTATTGTCATATTGAATTCATTTAAAAACTCCCATTAAGGTGATGTTCTCTTCCAGATTTTTAATGCAAAAAACTTTGTTTCTATTCATATAAAAACGTAGAAAATTCTTAAAGCCGAAAATTTTAATGTACATTTATACACACATATTTAAACTTAATATTTTAAAACCTTTTTTCAATTATTTGCACAAAAAAGTAATACAGGAAATCGTAAATTCCGTTAAAATGCTTTTGGAGTAACATCTTTGCGGCAACTAAATCAAAATCTGTTCAGCTGTTTCGGAGCTACGATGACACAAATACATGTCAAACTTCTATTATTAACATTGCAACATTATACATCAAATGACGCTGCTACTATAACAATATGTTTAATATAAAAAATTGTAATGATATATACTATCCATCCCTGATTGATGTTGTAAACGTATACAAAACTTGTATACAGAGTTGTTCAACTGTAGGATATCGACTACTCTTTAATGTTGTTGGTGTAGTGTAGGAAAATGTAGCATATATCCTAGACTTGCTAGTGTTTTTCTCTGTCTGTCCAGTTTCGTATCAACGACATATAGAACAAATTTTTATTGAATTTGGAGACCCGCGAGAAGAGAACAAGAATTGATAGACCTCACGGACGACAGTACGATAGTAGCTATCGGTCGTACGGTAAGTGTTGATTGCTTTATGTCGATTAGTCTATCAACTAAACGAGAATTATGAATACAGCTGCATGTAGTGTTATCAACCAATATCTTGTTCGCTACACTAAATATGGTGGTATGTACATATGTTTTACTATGTTTTTCACCACATAGTATGCATTAGGAGCTTTTTAACGGCACTTTACACCGCTAATAAAAAAATGCAAATTCTCTATCTGCCATTATAATTTCTTGTGAATTCTCATAATTTATTTTCCAAACAATATTTTAACGCTTTTTTTACTCATTATATAAGTTTAAAATGTTTATTTTCTGTTGTCAATTAAATAAAAAAATTCATAAAAATCATTAGTGCTGAAATACACATTAATTGAATTGCTTTCATTAAGTGTTTTACACCAGCAAACGAAAACAGATAAACTCTATCTCAAAAAAAAATATTAATTATTTTAAAACCAACAAAAAAGTATATTCCTTTCATTCACAAACGGCTAAAGAAAACAGTCCCCCTTTTTCAACACAAACACACACAACAATAACAATAAGTAATTAAATTAAAAAAAAAAATCATATTGAATACACGAACGAACGAGCACATCATCTACGAGAAGAAAATGGAATAAAAGCGTTAAATTGAATGAAATTAAAATCAACAGCAGCAGCTCGCAAAAAACAAGTGCGAAACAAACTTGGCTTAAAAGATAAACTCAGACGACTATAATTCACCTTTTTAACGGAGCTGTAAACAGAGGGAAAAAACGTCTAAATTGAGATTTAATTACAAGCAAACGAAACTGCTGCAACTAGTGATAGAGCGAATACAGAGACGGACACACAGGAGTTTATCAGACAAATGAATAATCAAGGGACATTGTCATTGTTGTTGCTGTCGTTGTTATAATATAAGCAGTTTATTTTGTTGTTGTTGAAAAGATTTGCGGTAATGGCAAAAAGCACAACAACAAAAAGTTGGCAAATGCAATTAAAGCAAAATGCCACTGCAAAATATTATTCCCAAACTACTCGTATGTACCTTCACATATGGATGCTGTTATTTTATGATTATTTGAAGTGGACACTTGGAAATTATTACAGCAAGTAAATGCAACGAAAAATATTTGTATGTTACAATTTATTCAATAGAAATTGAATGGAAAAAAATTCGCACCAGCTTAAATTTTAACCTTTGAGGCCAGATAAATTAAAAATTCGAATTTATTATTAATATTCAAAAATATGCAAACAATTTCATTCAAATACGTTGCAGCGGATTTATGTTTGGAATACGCAAAATATCTGGCAGGAAGCAAATTTTTCTCTATGCAGAAGACCGAGAGTCTGAGATCAATCATTTTGGGAATCACAAATATTCTTGATGTTCCTAAGTCCGTAAACTTAGGAAACAATAATAGAGAGTAAAATTACAACATTGTATCCTTTGAGCTCTATACACTTCGTCCAATGTTTCTCCAATTTTTTTATCCCTTCCAAAAAATAAGATTTATCGAGGTCATCAAAATAAGTATTTGTTTGCGAGATGATTTCATCGTTTAAGTCAAATCTCCTTCCGCCGATCTATTTCCTCAGGTTTGGAAACAAAAAATAGTCGTCGCGGGGGGCTAAATCCATAGAAGAAAGTGAATGAGGGATCAATTCGTAGCATAATTCATGGAATTTTGCCAAGGAAATTCCACATTTGTGCACCTTTGTATTGTCCTGGTGGAAAAGAACTTTTTCCCGATTCACTCCGACAAAACCACTGTTTTGACGGCTGTATGGTTTTTAGTGTATTGTGTTGGATCCACGTTTCGCCCACTGCTACAAAACGATACAAAATCTTGTCCACATTGCGGTTCAACAACGCCAAACACTTCTGCAAAGTTATCACAGGATTGCGTTTGTGAGGACGTGAGGCAGCCATCTCGCGGAAAGCTTTCTCATATCCAAGTGATCATTCAAAATTGAATCCATATGATATTCCGATGGCTTACACAATCTCTCGCATCTTCAATATCCGACCGACCGACACCACCATATCGTGAATTTTTTTCAATTGTTTCGGGTGTAAAGACCTCAACTGGGCGTCCAGAACGTTCGGCATCTTCCGTGTTTGTACGGTCTGAACGAAATTGATTAAGCCAAATTTTGACAATAGAAAATAATGCTGCAGAATTCCCATAGTATTGAGCAAGCTTAGCCTTGGTTTGAGTGATGGTTTTTTCCGCAAAAAATAATGCTTAATGGGCACACAAAATTCACTTTTTCCATTTTTTCCTCAAATTTTTTAAAATTTTGAAAGGAGTTAACTGACAGATGATTGTTGACAGGAATAGTATTGCTTTTCAGTTAAGAGGCGGTAAATTTCAAAAGTACTGGCCTATTATTTTGCCTCCGTAATAGCAAATTTTGTTCAATTTTCTTTTTTGCTGATGAAATTGTTTGAAATGTAATAAAATGGCTTATTTGGGCACATACCATTAAGTTTAACCTCTAAAAAAACTTAAAAAATTTGGTTTGGTCATGGTATGATTCTTAAAATCGATTCAAAACTTATAGTATTCCACCAGCAAAAAACTATTGAAAAAGGACTGAATTACTTCAACACGTAGACAAGAATGGATTTGTCAACAGTAAAATTCTTTATAAATAATCATTAACAATTTTTGCACAAAAAGACAAACATTTGTCATACATGTCCAAACACACATGAATGACGTACATACGTACTCGTACATATGCATGTATGTATGTAATTATGTACATGTGCATAAAATAATAAAAACACATACCGAAAAATTCTAAGGAAAACTTTGCTTTGATCTGTTGCGAAAATTAGGAAAAATCTAGCCACAGCAAGTGAAAATCAATTGTCTTCAATATTCAGTGTTGCCAGGAGTTTATCAGCAAATTATCCCAGATTTTGTTGAAAAATATGAGAAGGAAAGTGCTAACAAAAATTTATTAAAATTCTTTACTTGATTGAAGAACACAATATAAATATTTTCATTGTCCTCTTCAAATGAAAATAAGCAACAACAAAAATCCAAGCAAAAATTTAATTAAAAAATTTTCTCTAAAAAATCAAAAGAAAGTAAATTATATATATAAAACATATTCACAAATATACAAGATGGCGAAAAAGTAATATCATAATTTTAAATTAAAAAATGGCTCGTTTCCATAAAAATGGAAAAAACTCTATCTTTCACAAGTCGCTCGTTTTACGGCATTTTGAATTGTTGCTCCCATAACCACTGTCCCAAACAAAACTGGCGATTTCTCCTCCTCAATGTTAAATTTCACTACTTTTAAGGTTCGTTATTTGTTGTGGTAGAACCAGAGTGTAGATGTAATTTTAATAAAAATGTTAATTGTATATAAATACTAAAAAATTAATTTTATTCACAAATCTTATTACTACGTACAAAATTATTTAATAAACCGTCTTTATTACGAGTATCATTGTGGAGAATCTTTCTTTTAAGAAAGTTTATTAATAAAGTTATTTTTTTCGAAAGGTGTGTTGGTTTTTAAAACAATTTTTACAAAATGTGTTGCAAATAGAATGTGTGAAATGTGTGCCAATTCATTAAGTAAATGTAAAGTATTTTTTCTTTACACAGTTCGCGTAAAAGTTTTTCCTTATGAAATTTTTCATTTGTTGTGGCCCATATCGAAATATATGTAACTTGAGTTCATCCCATTGAAATATCTACAAAAAACTAACTTGTGTGGCACATTGTGGTATTTTTTTTTTATTCTTAAAAATGTTTTCATTTAAATTTTCGCTAATTCTTATAAGCAAATTGCCGACTAGAGCTTTTGAAAACCTGTCGTCAATATGCAAAATATTGCAAAATGTTAAGAAAATGCATAATAAAAAATAAAAAAAGTGCCAGGTGCTAGACCAATTTCTTAGGTGATAAAAAGAATGTTTAAATCGCGAATAAAAATTCTGTAAAATACCAATATTTTCGGCCTTTTTTTTATCCAATTAAAAAAATTTAACAATGCAAGTGAAATTAGTGAATTATTTATTGAATGCCACAAATACTTTGTGGCTAAATTAAATCTATAGTTAATTAATTTAATCATCACGGTAACACAGACCTTTCTTCAATAGTTATAATGAAGAAGATCGGACGTATGAACACCTTCTCGCTGTAGGACTAATTCACTTACTCACTACACACTACTCTGGAAGAGACCCCGAAAAACTAAAATGAAAGTACAAGTGTTTCATTGGAAAAAATCTCTTCGAATAATAAGAACTAAAAATCACCAAATAACAGATCATTTTGAAATATCCTGTTAATTGTTTTAAAACCTTGAAAATATTTGAATTAAAAATCACTAAATAACAGATCATTTACAAATTCCCTTTTAATTATGGTACAACTTTTTCATATTAAAAATTTTATAAATAACAGATCATATAAAAATATCCTGTTAATGCGGCACACACATCATGTCTTTTAGAAAATTCTGAGATCCTGTAAGAGGCTTTCATTTCATGTTCCTGTTCCTTTTGTATGGTAATTGCTTTGCTACTGTGACTTTATGACAGTGTGTGTTTTTGTTCCCTCTATTCCCTTTTTTCTAAATTCTTTTCAAGCTCGATCACATTCTGCATTGCACCGCATGGGTTTTTCGGGACACACCGCAACAAATCATTATGCGGCTGCATGACTTTGACAGGTACTTAATGACACCCATTTACATGATATTTTTCGGTTTGCCTCAGTTTTTTGTGCGTTCTTGTGTGCACTTGGCTCAATGCGGACACGAACGGATTGAGATGCAGATTATGGTGGAAAAGATGAAAACAAACAGAAGAAAGAAAAAATAAAAGACAATCAGCAGTAGCATTTAGTAACAATTAAACAGGAGATTTACTTGCATGTGTGTGGACATCTTCAGTCATTAAAGAATATACTTTTTGTTGTTGTTATTTGTTCTACGACAATGGTGTGACATTGTTGTGTGACGATTTAAAAATTTCATTCTGTAATCCCTTTATATGTATGTTTGTCCATTTGTTATGTTTTGAAAGTCAAAAAAAAACTATTTGTAAATATTATTGAAATTTTCAAAATCTGAAACCAGTAAATCAAAGGATTTATTTGCAGACGTAGTGAACAATCTGCAATATTTCGCAAGAATTACAGCAGTAATTTTTAATATTAATATTCGTTGAGTATTAAAGGAATTTGTGCATTAATTATGTAATTTCTAACATTTTTATTTTTTCTACACACTTCAACAGTATTCATTTGCGACATCATAAAGTGTATATGTTATGGATCCTTATTCCAAGAAGATACGATTGAAATGTATCCTCTTGCATAAGTATGTATCCATTTACATTAGGCTGTTTAAAAAACAGTTTAAAGAGACCGACCCCTCATAACTTCCGCGCCTATATGTTAGAAAAGAACACGCAATCCTGTCTGTAAAGGAGTTGAATTTTTTAAATTTATAAATTGATAATAAAAATTTTTTTCTCATATTAGAAAACAAAACGCCTTTAATGTAGATGTTATTTTAGACAAAAATACCAAAAATTGGGCGAAAAAAAATTAAGAAAAATTTATGAATATTCAGAACAAAATCAAAAATTAAAAAAGGTCCCAAGTCGCGGAAAATATTTTAGATCAAATATAAAATTGGTATACTGTCATGCAAGAGGGTACTAGACTATTTTTGTTTAATTAGCAAAACTTAAAACAATCACTTAAAGAAAACATTACAAAAACAAGCGAAGGAAAGTGGTCCAAGTAGAAAAAGTGTTACACATATACGATGAAACTCTGTTTTTTCGAATAGAGATGTATGTACAGAGCAACATAAATAGGGGCAGTGCACCAATTTTGCAGGCACCACTCAGACTTTGTGATAATGCAAAGTTATTGGTTTAATTTTGTTGCTGCGTATTGGCGAATTGAAAATTAGAAGTCGCTTTAAATGTTAGTGATAGTGATGTCTATAGGCGTAGCAAGAGAATTTTCTAGGGCGGTCTACAGTTGTAGCTCATAATTGTTGTAGATAAACCGCCACAACACTTTAAAAAAAAGAAAACTATGTATGTCGTTTATTAAATATTCCAGTGGGAAAAACTCTTGGGAGTGCTACATTTCTTCTGGGGATGCTTAGCCCCGAACCCAGATGGGGCTAATGGCGCCCATGGTGATATTAAAAACTTTTGCACTTTGCTAATTTTAGTGCAACGTAGAAATTTGGCTTTAAATTTTATGCTCAAATTGTTTTATAATTATTTTTGTCAAAATTTGAGATCAAATAACAAAATTTAATAAAAAGATATAGTAATTCAAAGATAGCAGAAAGGTAATGGATAGAGAACAAAATAGAAAAAATCGTATTTTCTTTAAACAAAACAAGAATTTAAAAATTGCAATCACTTGATTTATGTATATCATTGAGAAGCTTCTACCATTCCACTGCAGCGGAAGAAGAAAAAAAATGTTTGTTTAATTGGTGGATATTTATTAAGACAACACTCTAACCAGACTCAATATCCAATAGAAATTTGTCCACAGTGGACACTGCACAATTTAAAACTCGTTAATTTGCATCTCCCGATAATTTGAAGTCTTACCCAGGTCGCTTAAAAAACATTTAATAAATTTTAAAAAAATTCATGTAATTTCATCCCCTCACTAATTTGAAATTATTGAAATGGCGTCTTGCTTCCCGACACGTTATAATTTTAAGTTTAGCTTTTCTACACCCTATAATTTAAACTGATAATACGATTGTGTTCGTGTTTTTCAAACAAAGAAACAAAATCGTTTGCTTTCGTTTCTATGCACTGCTTTTAACTGGGCAGTAGCGGTCGCAGTTAAATTTAAAACAATTCTTTGCATGTATATGTTGCACATATAGTCAGCCCATGATATATACCTAACATTGTGTGTTGGTATCGTCCCAAATTCGACAATTTTGTTTGCTGACCAGCGAAAATGCACGTGTTGTTGGCGAAACAGACTGACTAACTGACAGCCAATTTGACAGATGTATCTTTAACAATATGGTCGCTATCAATCGGACTTTTATTCATTTGAATTTTTTTCCAACCCGCTCTTGATAATTTAAACTCCTTTTCATTTAAACTATCGATTATTTAAATTTCTCTCTGCACCCTTGTATTTCAGATTATCGGGAGACGACTGTAATCAATTTCGCATACCATCCTTTTGTACTAACTAGTGCTGAAGGTCCGAATATGTTCATATATGTATCATATTTATTAATATTCATATGTATATACATACATATTTAAAATTTGTATTCGAATTTTTCTTCAATAATTTCATTACCATTAATTTTTGAAAGTATGTTTAGGTACAACTTATTATTTAGTACTGAATAAAATTTTAGGCCAGTAGAGTGTAGTGCAGATTTTAGCACTAAATCTGCGTTAAGTCATGGTGAAATAATTAGCACTACCATAAAAAATTTAGTACTAGTGAAGAAATTGCTTTTTATCTGTTAACTGATGAAAAATTGTGCAAAATAAATGTTTTCTGACTATTTGTATCAACATTTAGTGCACTAGCCCCATCCATGGACAGCAACAGGGATGGGAGAGATGTCATGGTTTGAATTGTTAATTTAAATGAATAAAGTGCAATCCATACCAAAATTGTGAAAATTGACTAAATTGACTCTTGTTTCATTTAGTCGTCAATGAGACAGCGACGAATAAACATGTGTACGGGTGTATAAATGTTTTCTAAACCTTATTTTGGACAATCTGAACCAAATTAAGATTCAAAATTAATTATAGAAAAACGAATTATAACTATTTAAAAAATATTTCATGATTCAAAATGCTTTAGGCTATATGGAATGCCTCTCATGTTATAAGACTTAAAAAAAATTAAGTACCACGTTTTAAAAGGGCTAGGTTAGGTTGATTGGAGGGGTATGAAAGCCCATGTCATACGACGACACACACCTAAGCCAGTGAAGGCTTGTTGTGCGCTCTCTTGAGTTTAACTTTAAAGGACTAACTACGACATAATTAAGCTAATGAAAAATTTTTATATCCATCTATTAGAAAGTGGTCTACCAAGTTAATTAATCTTCTAGTTTTATTTTTTGGTTTTTTGTTCTAATTTCTTTTTATCTAGAGCAAAAATATTTTCTGCAAAAATTATATGCAATGAAATATTAAAATGGTTTTCTTTTTCTTTCGTATCAAATTTATTCACAAGGCTATAAAATGAATTCTTAGATTTATTTTAATTAAATTTTGAATCATATGCTTATTTAAAAAATGAGTTATAATATTAACATGTTACAGCATTTCATTCAAAATAACGCAACTTTTCTCCCAGTGCAATTTTATTTTACTCATCAATACAAATACATTTTTATATTTGCTCGTCACTGATTTAAATCATGAAAGTTTTGTATTAAAAACATTTTTTAATATTATTTATTGTGTCTTTAATGTTAAATAACTATTTGTTATAATTAAACAATTATAAAAACAGTTTCTGTAAATCGATTTATTTGGGCTTAAAAGACAAATAATTAAAAAAAAAATTGTGAACATTTAAAGTGTGTAATATTTTTGCTGATTTTTCCCTGACCATAAAAGTATATATAATTCTAAATTGTGCCTCTAGAATCCCAATATTTATAAAATGCAATTGTACTTGAAGTTCAAGAATCTTGAAGTTGCAACCCTCTTATTACATTTCGTAAATACTCTGGAACTATAATTTCATTTCACATTGTTGCTATTGTTTAACAATAAAAAAATGCACGCGAAAACATTGCAATTTCTAAGGGCGAAAGCAAAATGTAAAAAATGTATTTGATACAATAAAATATAGTAATTAAAAACAGACAATACATATTTAGCAGGCATAAGTGGGAGGAGCTGAAATGAACAAAAAAAATAAATAAAAACAAATTCAATCAGTAAGAAAATGTTTCGTTTATATTCGAACTTGAAAAAAATATTTTAGAATGGAAAAGGGAAGTACAGTATTTGCTTTAATATTAAATAACGATTTAGTTTCCGTCAATCTTGTTTGTGGACGCCAAATTTTGAATAAAAACATATTTTACTCAAATTATACATAGTATATAATTAAATTGCTATATAAATATAATGTAGTAAAATTCACAATTTAATGGATGTAAACACTATATTGTAATATATATATATAATTATAATATGGTGCTAAGTAAGGTTTAAACAGAAAAATATTGTCACAAAATCACTTTGTTTTTAGATATGATCTATAGTTACCATCTAAACATGATCATAATATGTTGTTGTTCGACCATACGAGTACATATTTTGTATGCAACATGTTCGGTCATGCGCTTATGCTTAAGCGTACCACACTGGATCGACCCTATTCGGGGATTTTTTGAAGATCGAGATTAAGTGTTTCTTTCATATTCTTCGTCATGTCTCCAATCTCCGACAAATGACAAATGCTGCTTTAATCTGCAAGAGAGTAGATGGGATTTGAAATGAGGCCTTTAAGAAAGATATAAAATAGGGTACACATAAAAAACAAAGTCCCTACGTCCAACACAAAATCTTGTAAATTAAATATTCTTTTATTTAATTTAGTTTCTACAAAGACATTTTTGTAGCAGTTTTTAATAATTTTTGTTTGAAAAAAAAATCAAATTTTTCCAATAAATTAATTTGTTTCGTTCAATAGTTTTACTGAACTTGAAACGAATATCAAACAATAAGGAAAATATATGAATTAAACATGCGACAAATGTATGAATTTTCAAATTGTCATCAGCGGTTGTGTTCTAAATGAAATGCAAACAAAAAGTCAACTGAGACAGTAAAAACATTTACTGGAAATGCAATTTTATTTGAAACAAACATTTGTTCAAAAATAATTTTCCAATCATTTTTTCTGTTTAGGAAAATTAAAGTCTTTTGTGCCTTAAATTAGTTCCTAAACTCTTAAGAACCCGTATCCATTCTTAAGTCAACTTGAACAACTTGATGTTTGTTGTGATCGCATTTTTTGATTTTAGAAAAAATTAAAAAAAAATCCAGAAATCTATTTTTACAAAAAATTTGGCCAGATTTGTATGAAATCGAATAAGTATTTTCGAAAAGATATTTTTGATAAGATTTAGGTTTTAAAAACTAGATTTGTTAAGAAAAAATTTATGAATGTTTTTTTCACTCAATTTCATGCTCAACTGATTTGCTTTTGCTAAATAATCCATAATGATCATATGACTGTAGAGCTTCATGGGTCATAATCACTTTTAACAACCAAGACATTATAAAACCAAATATAAGCACGATTAGTTTAAAATTTGTTAAACAGTGACAAAATTCGTGTGAATCAGTTTAACCAAAAATAAATCCAATACCAGTAGCACAAATTTCTATTTCATAGATGAATATGTAAATACTATTGTAAATGATAATCAGAGAAAATATTAATATTGTCTACATACAAATACATAAGTACATACGTACGTGCAACTTGGCTTGAATAGTGTTCCATCCACTTACATACATATTTAAATAAATCCTTGTTTGTTTATTTACTTTGATGAATTCCAATAAATTTTTACCTGAATTCAAAGGACTGGGGACAATCTGATGAGAGTCTCAGTAAAAAAACACAACAAATCTTGAATCTTTACCTGTCATCTACGAAATGTTTATTTACTTAAAAACACCAATACTAACACAGAGAGAACAAGCTCAAGATGTATGTATGTACAAAATTCAATATGAAACAAATATCAATCACTATACGAAAACAATACAAAAAATAACAACAATTAAAAAAAGTAAGTGAATTGTTTAAAGCCTGTTGTATGTAAGTCTGTGCAACCGCATTCACATCCAGCCAAGACATCATCTTGACCAAAATCATATGAAAAAAAACACTTAACAAACACACACACACACACAAATACTCATCTTCCAAATACTCGTGTACATACGAGTATGTGTGAACAATTTGTAAAGGTGTGTGTTCGTATGTACGGGTATGTGTCTCTGTATGAGTTAGTTTAGCATTTGCGTGTTTTAATCTTTTCATAAACACCAAAACATCCCATCAATCCATGTCGTTGTGGTCGCTTCAGTCCGTCATCTCCTCTCACAAACTTAAACTTATCACACAAATTGATGAACGACACAGCGCTTAACAATTTGTCAGTCGTCTCGTTACGTCTCTGATTGTTTGTTTGTTATTATTTTTCTCTGTGTCTTTTTAATCGAACTGATGTTAATTTTAATTTTTTTATTTATTACTCGTATTTAAAAATTTGTTCTAAGTTGATCCTGGAAATTTATAAAATTAAAATATTTAAACCACCGTCGGGGCTTCAAAATGTTTAAACGACTACAAAATGGCAGAATGAAGTGTAACGAATAAAAATTTATCATGGAATAATCATAAGTTGTATTAATAGTTTATCGAAAGGTAGTGAAACAAAAATCGGAATTGTGATATAGATAAAAATAGACAAATATATTGATTGTCTTTCTCAAACGGTAAAATAATTAATATTAATAAAAAAAATCTAGTTATATAACTGATCTAGGGCGTACTTACACAATGAAATTTGTTGCATGAATCCTTAATATATGATAATAGAGAAACTGGCGGGAAAGCAATAGATTTTTAACTGTTTTTATTCCATTCGTTCCACAGTGTTTCCCTCATATTGACCTACAAAAAAAGTTTCATGTCACGAATTTTAATAAAAATTTGAGTATATAAAAATTTCTAATATGTACTAATAAAAACAAAAAAATATATTGTAAATGTCATTAAAAATACAATATGAGACTTCAATCGTATGTATGTGAAAATCTAAAAATAACAATTTGTATTCGATAAGAAAATATCTTTCTACCACCCTGTATATGCGAAATTGTATGCTTTAAACAAACTGATTGGAGTCCACTGATGAGTTGGTTAGCACCAAAAAATAGAGTTGAAGTCGTCAAATTTCGAGCGATAAATCGGCAAATTGATTATCAGAAGTCGTCAAAAAAAATTTTAGAAATAAAAAACACCTTTTTCACACTAAATATTTAATTTAAATTTAACGAACACATAACACAACAAACAAATTCAATCAATATATTCAATATAAAATAAACTAAAATCATTGAAGGGAACAGCTTTTGTTTTAACTGAAAAAAACAGTATCACACATGTTCAGTGTATTTTCATTGAAAAATGATAGACATTAATACACATTAATTGAAATATTTATATACAATACAATTACAAATTATATTATAATTTGTTTAATAAATCGATCATGTTCACACATCAAGTCATAACTTTCATCGCGCTACTGGAAATGGGCTTATTTGCATGGTCCCTCAGTACCTTAAACAACTTCAAACAAGGAAAATCAACGATCAAGTGGTCCAATTCTACCATTCATCTAGGAAGAGGCCTAATCGCTTAACGTGATTTTTTGATAAAAATTAGGACAGTTTTCAACTGTATCAGTACCCATTCAGCGAACACACAAACATATGGCCGCTTCCAACTGTCACACTGTGGAAGTCCGTATTAGAATATCTATTATATACGTGTAATATACTTATCTATAGTGCCACTTTTGCATTTTTGTGTGATTCAAATTTCCTGGTAATCCGCCTGCTCAGTGCTTAATTCAATAAACATATTATGCTTAAAGCAAACACAATTTTTTATACATATTTATTGACATATAGACCCATGGATCCACTGCCTTATAAAGAGAATCAAATAATAATTTTTAAATGACTGTGGAATCATTCAGATTTGTGATGGAAATCGATCGATTTCAAAACGAACCTTTATTGTTCTAAGGGAAGCAATTTTGACAACAATTTAACCAGAATGCAAATATTGCTCGTGCATGAAGTCGTTCATGATCTTGATTAGTTGTTTTTGTGATAGATTAAAATTTGTTTGGTTCAATTTATTTTTCTTTAAATTAAAGATGCGATTGGGTGTAAGTGGTATTCCTTACTATGCGTTCAAGTTTTTATTACATATGAATAATAATATCCGAAGTGTTTGTAAATGAATGATAAGAAACTACACTGCAAAACTCTGTAATATAATTTAAAAAAAAGTTTAAATGCAAGTGGAAATGATGCCAGCTCTTTTATCATAAACATATCAGTCCAATTGTAAAAATATTAAACATATTTAATCGTTTTTTAGTAAAGGTGGGTGGGTGGGTCAAGTGGCAAATTACTCCGAAGTAAATAATGAAATTTTTATTTCAAAGCCCATATATACTATTATATAGTGAATATGATGACATCGATTAAATGACCGCCGCGAATTCGTACGGTATTCATGAACCTCAAAGTTAAATGAAATAGATTAATCCGAGGTTATGTTGACTTTGCAACCATCGTTTTGAAAACCATTTAAGAAGAAAAAGAAGTATACCGTGAAAAAATAATACGACATTAGTCGCCAATTCACGTCATCAATGTGTGAAATCACCATATTAAAAAATTGCACATTTCGAGGTTTCCATAAACATGTCATTGATTTTTCCTAAATTGAATTTAATCACCAAACATATGAAACAAACTATCCACATGGACTCATCCCCCAGAATTGTGTTTGCCTTTTCACACACATATACGTAGATTTTTTCGCAATAACTAATAAAAAGACTTAAATTAGCAAAAAAATATTTTTTTTAGATTAAGCAACTCCATCTTTAAATATTTCAAGGGATTTTTAAAATTCAGAACATGATAACTCTAAAAAAAAACATTTTTCATTCAATTACATATTCTAAATTAAAATTTTATTGTTTGAATATTTTATTGGAAATATTTTTAAAGTTTTCTGTTTCATTAAACCTCTGCCCAAATTTTACATGAACATTTATTACATCATATATAAATCTTGGGGCTGTCAAAGACTTATAAAGCCTTATATCATACTAGCGGACCAGGCGAACTTCGCCTCGCCCCAATTTTAAGCCTTCAGACAAACTTTCTATTTTTTCATTTGAAAAGCCATTAAGGAATAATTTCAAACAAAATTTCGTAAAAAAAACTCGATTTTCGACTTTTCCAATTTTCCGACTTTTCCGGAGGGATTTTTCTTCCATAAAAATCTTCTCCTCGAAAATACGAACAACTGACAAAAAGTTTTACAAAAATCGGCCAAGCCGTTCTCATTTTATGAATTATTGGATTTTGCCACGCCCCTCCGTCCACAGACCGAAAATAAAAAATCCGACTTCACAGTGTCACCCGCCCGAGTATTCTGAAGGTTCCCTGAAAATTTCGTCAAAATTGGCCCAACCGTTTTGGAGCCATTACGTTACATACATACATACATACACACATCCTATTTTATATATATAGATTCAGACGGGTTACTCTGTAACTCGATTAGAATGAAAAATTCTGTCTGTTTTAACACTGAAATTCGAAAACATTTTCTTTCGTTTCGAACCACAGAGTAACTCCCCAGTACTTGGCATTGGATTCTAAAAACATTCCCAATTAATAAAACCTTTACGCTTGCGTTTCAGATTTTGCTTGAACAGTTCGAAGTAAGTTTTCTGAACGTTTAACTAATGCTGTTTTCTTCTAGGGAAAAGTTTATCATTGTTATTTTCAAACATGTAAAATTTTTTTAAGAGAACAGAAGTTGTTTGTTGATACTTCGAATCGCAATTGCAAGTAAAGTTATAATCGTCGAACAAGTGTGACCCGAATTGTTTTGCCGCAATTTTGCTATAGAAAAAGTTGCAAGTTAAAGTTAAACGGTTTTTAGTTTTTTTAGTATTTCCAGTTGCCATGATTAACGTCCGTTTCAAATATCAAATATTAATCGTAGAATTTGTCGTGCTCGTATATTAAACATTTACATTTCCCACCAATAAATTTTGTGTCTATAGACAATTATAATAACCTTAGATGACCCTCTTTTATGCGAAATCAAACATTTACTTAAAATTTCAAAAATTAAACTACCTAAAATAAGATAAATACTTGAAAAGCCAACAAATACATAAAAAATAACAATTGAAACGTTTTAACAACAATTCAAAAAAGCTGTCGATCATATCGACACGATTTTTGGTTAAAATAAAATGTTAAGACATGAATACACACACGCACACGCACACATACATTTGTTTCTTCATACAAGCACTCTTGGACCGGCAACTTCAGTAAACCAAATATTGCATTTGCAGCAACACCAAAATGATCGTATTTAAACAGTCGGTTGGAGCCAGTTGGCTGGCTTTTTAAATGATAATAATAAAAATAAATTAAAAAAATATTAAACACCAAGCTGTGAGCACTTGTCAATATTTTTTGAAGGAATGGAATTTATTTCAATTTAATTTCGATCGATCTTCTCGTTTGCTAACAGCAGATAAAAATTTTTTGAGTCGAGCTGTTCGCTTATTTTGAATATTTATTTATAAAATACGACTGAAAAAAAAAACTGTTCAAAACCACGATTGAACATCGTCAGATTGATGCATTGTTCACGTTTTCTCGTTTTCCCATTGGGTAAGTGATCGGTATTGTACTTGTCTGTCTGTCTTGTCTTGGCCACAATATCACACACATATTTGTGTTAAAACCTTCTCAAGATCGCTGTGGTAATAATATTCATATGCATATAGTAGTGATCAAAATATTAGCAACCGGAAGTATGTATTTTTTTTAGCAAAAATTTATTAGTTTCTTATTGCAAGCAATTAATTTTAGTGTATTTCAGGAAAAAAATTTAAGTTGTTCTTGAGGAATTACATTTTCATTGAAATGAAAGTACAGAAAATATTGATTACAATGAAAAAAGGAATTTTCTTTACATTTGCATGCAAACAGTATTTTTCTTAAATTTTTAACTGAAACTATTACTTTCACATAAGAAAAACCAGATTGTGACTATTGTGCAAGTTTTTATCCTCTCAAGACTTCTATTTCTATTCATAAATAGCCTATTGGTTATTTAAATGAAATTATTTTCTTAAAAAAAGAGAATTTTGTAATGATAAGCCCAAGTTAAAATTATTTAGAAATGCATTAAATCTGAATTTTTTCTACATAAAAGTCTCTGCATTTTCATGAATTCTTAGGAGGTGCTTGCTAACGGTATTTCTCCGAAACTTTCCTCTCACAGCTTATCTCTGATGTGGTAAACGAGTTGACTGTTAAACATGTCATGATAAAATAATATTCCGAAGTTCGAGTCCAAGTCCAGTCTACAAAAATATCAATAAAAATTTTTAATTATTTGAACAAAAATTAAATGTGTAGTAAGGATGATTTTCATATGCAGTGTAATGTAAAATATATTCGAATAGCATTTGAATTACTTCCAAAAACTCGTTTTTTTAACTTCTCAATAAAGTTGCAAACAAGAAAACATCTTGCAATGACAAGTCTGTATTAAAATCTTTGGAAAGAATACCAAATTCGCTGCTTTCTGATCACACCTTATGAATCTCATTGGTGTGATCATTTTTTCTGGGCTATAACATATGTGCAGTTTAAAAATATATTTAAAAATATATAAGGAAGAATTTTCGTGATGCACCAAACAGTCACTTTGAGGGGATGCAATGACTCTCCATGCATTTCATATGGATTCTCTGTCACAGAAATGCAAATTTTGTTTCTTACCGTAACCACTTAAGTGTAAATGGGCTTCGTCACTCATTATGATTTTTGATACGAAGTAATCCTCTTGTTGTATCAAGTTTAACAGAGTAGGGAGGTAATTTGATCTTGTCCCATGGTCAGAAGGCAGCAATTCGTGAACAAGTTACATTTTGAAGGGGAACATTTTCAAACCTTTCTCGTTGATATTTGTGAATTCTCTCCATTACGGCCGGCGAAATTCATGCTGCGTTAAAGCAACAAGTTCAAAATTTATCAAATAAGCAGTAATTCTTTGTTCTTGAGGTGTATATCGCTGCATGGATTCTTGAAAAGTAATTCTCGATATATACGTACATCATAAATGTCAAAGCACAGTGACTTTTAGCGCCATCTGTAAAAATGGCAGCCAATTCAATTTATAACATTTCTTGTCTTGTTATTATTATTATTTACAGAATTAAATATTGTGAAACTTAAATTTCTGTTCACTTTGTTAGTAGAGATATTTTCATTTGCTTGCAAATGTTATGAACATCTAAATTTCAGGTCTCAAATGAAAATTTTCTTGTTCTTGATAAATATAATCATATTCCCATTGTCAATTTCACAAAAACGAATTAATAAATTCCTAAGATATATAAAATTTAATTCTGAAAAAATAGAAAATATAAGAAATTGAATAACTTCTACATGTTTTTACCACTGCTGTAACTGAGCAAGCGAAACTGAAGTTACGCATGCGCATGGGATTTTTTTGATGTGATGTTTTCTTTTATACAAGAAAGAATTTGGATTTTTGTAATTCTGCTTTCAATGATATTATTGTTTTGTTCGAAACCATGAAAAAAGTACACAGAATATGATTGATTATATATACGAGTATATTGATTTCAAAATATATGTACTATATATGTATGTATTTCTTCATATAAAATTAATCACCCACACGTTGTACAAACGTCAACAGTTTATTTTATTAATAAGAGTTGTTATTATTATTATATATTTAATTGATAAATAGTTAAATACAATATTATACAATTGCAAAATTATAGGGTCGAATGCCCAGCCTAAGCCGTGCAGTCTCCATGGAACATCGTTTTCAAGATATTGCCAGTCTTTTCAATCCTATGGGTGTTGTAGGAGGTGTTTCCGATATGTCACCTTATCCCCACTACCCCACTCATCCCTATTCTTATCAACCTGGTCCACAGCATGCTCAATACCCACCTCCACCACCACCACACCCCCACCATCACCATCATCATGCTGCCATGCTGCATCCTAATGCATCATTGGGTGACTTATGTTCGGCACAACCGCATTATGGACACAATTTGGGTTCAGCTGTTACATCTAGTATGCATTTGACTAATTCCTCACATGAATCGGACGTTGCGGGTGTTGGAGCTGGCGCCGTTGGTGGAGCTTATAAAATGGAACATGACATGATGTACTACTCCGTAAGTTTAATAATTCTGCTTATTATGAAAACAGTTTTCTTCAGTAACTCCAAACTCTTTTGTATGTTCTTAGAATGCTTCGTCCGATATGAATCATACCACAGATGGTTTTATTAATTCGATTTTAAATGATGAAGATTTACATTTGATGGACATGAATGTTAATGACAGTAAGTACAAAAAAATCTTTCTTGGCTGATAGAGCCATAGCCCAGACAATTTTATACCTTGAAATATAATATATAAGAGCTTCACAGTTTAGTAATTTTTACGACTGCATCAAGTATGGTTCTGATAACCACACTATGGTAACCGTAAGAATGTATAGCTGTGGTAAATAAAATTTGAAAAAGAGAGACCTTAAGCTTGAAAAAGTAAATTGAATTGATAAGTAGAAATAAAACGGTTTAAAAATTTGACATAAAAATATAAACATTTGGTAATAATATTCCAAAAAGAACATACGAGCATTTTATGTACGCGTCTCATTGTTATTTTTGGAGGTCTTTACACCCCCTAATCAGTGACGATAATCGTTTGTAAATGAAATCTACTTTACAAGCCATGCATGACAAAAGGATACGAGAATTTTTATTATTCTAACGTACATGAAAACTTTGCCATCTCTAATTACCGTTTAAATGACCCTAATACGTCACTTCACTATCTTAAATATTTAAAAAAAATGCAGTTCAACAACGGAAAAAATTTAAGGCGAAAAAATGCAAGAACAAACATTCGGTCATAAAGTTTTAGAATTTTATTTCCCCAAATCAGTTGACTTTTTCCACTTCTTTTTTGCTTTTATTTTTTTGTTTTACGTCACTGTGCGGTATGATAAATCTAAAAATGTACTCATAAAACTAAAAGAGATATTGGTATCTGTGTCCGTTTAGCAGAGACTAACTTTTTCTAAAAAAATACTGAAATACCGAAAGCATGAGACTGATAAAATCGTCCGTTAACGGGAGCTATTCGTAATTAGACGTTTTCTCAACGATATCAATAGGCAACGCATGTATTAATATCTTAATTATATCAACATCTCTTTTTTAGATTGTTAAAAAATGTATATTTTAAACTTTTTAAAAACAATTTTTGAAGCCGTAATGAGAGAAGCCGCTGCTTCTTTCACATATTGGTCAAAACATGACCATCCCTGAAATATATAAGCTGTAAGGATACTCACTGTTACAGTCAGCCAGATATGATAATTAGATATTGATTTATATGAGAAGGTACCCTTCTCCCTGGTAGTATCACATATTTGTCAAAATATGTATACTTTCTCATAAGAAGAGAATTCTCTTGATTTGTGATCACAGGTAGAAAATTTTGTGATGTTCTTTTAAGCGAACGAAAAGGATATAAAATTTTCATTAATCTCATTTATCAGAAATGTAAAAAAATTTCATATTTTAACTCTTACTTCTTTAAATTTCCGAGCCCTGGTAATAAGATTTCAATACAACGTTAAATTGTATATGTAAATAACTATGGCCTAAGATCGAATGTTTTCCTATAAACTATACCGAAGAAAATTTAAAGCATAATTTTAGACATGCTGACTAATTCTTTTCTTAAATTTTGAATACAAATGAAGCTAAAATTTAAAATTTTGTGTGGGCGTAATGTTTTTACTCCGAACGGAATGAAATTTTTCAGAGTGCTTAATAACATTATTTTAGAAATATTCATTTTTTTTTGTAATCATGCAAAAACTTAAACTCTGAAAGTTATGTTTTTCTCTCGACGAAGTTGCTTGAATTTGGAGTGATTTTTAAAATCAAGTTTGAGGCGTCGAAAAATTATTTCGAATTAAATTCTGAAATTAGGGATATCTGTCTGTGTTCCGAGATTGTGTTCCAAGTAACCAATAGCACACTCGTCATTCCGAAAATTCTCTAAAACCTCTTTCAGTTCATCCTCAAATATCCCCACCAGAAAAAAAGACCAAATCGGTTGGAATTTTTCAAATCATTACTATACAGATATAGATAGTTATGCATTTATGCACATTTTATTCGCACTTTATTTCATTTGTACTGATGTTATGTAAAAATATTTTTTGATCTTTAAAATGTTTAATTGATTAGAAAAATTAACAAATTTCGAAATCCAGATTTTCTAAATCATTTTTGGGTACATATTTTTAAAGTAAAGATATAAAATATAAAATTAATCGCAACATATGTATGTAAATTGTTTCGTATTTTAGTTTGCAAAAAAAATCCCCATTTTCGGGATAAAACCCCTTATCTGACAACACTATAACGATTGTTAGTGTTTACCGAAAGATTTGCTCTCATAAATATTTGTTCTGAATAAATACTGTTATTACTATATAAAAAACATGTATTTGTGTATATGAATAACAAAAGAACAATCAAAATAAGAAAATGTATGACGTAGTCTAAGAATTTAAGGAAAAACTGAAATAAAAAATTCCCAATAACTCTAAAAAATATTTCCTCAATCCCCATTTTAAAAACCCCCATTTCGGAAATGAAAATTCTAATTTTAAAACGCTGATATCTGGAGGCCAGGTGGATAACTTACCACAGAACTACCTATCATAATTTTAAAAACAATTTCCAATTTAGACTTTATTTTAATTGTAATTTTTGTTGGAACTAAACTTTTAAAACTAAGAATATATGATGATGGTATGCTTGTCCTTGCGTCAATTTTTCTTAATTTAGATAATGTATATGTATATAAAATGTATATGTATATAATAATGTGTATGTATATAAATCTTCACCTCTGTTCGTTATCTTCCCTGATTTTGTCTATTGACTATGTGGCGACAAATAGAATAACAAAATTTTTTCATAATATATCGGAGATTTTTCGATGTTATAGGATTTTAACTTTGTGTCTTTTATCTTGTGTCTGCCGATTTTTAATAGATGTTTATTTATCGCTTCTGAAACTTTTTTATTGATTTGTGTAAATTTTTTCCAATTCTGTTGACTTAGTGTAGTTCTAAATTTAGACATTCACAATTTAAGTGAATTTCAGCTGAATTTTGCTTCAGAGCCATAATTACAGAATTTTTATTTATTTGCTTCAGCAGGATGGCCCATAGCTCATCACAGCTCATTTAATTTTTAATGAGATACTAGTTGCATTGCGACTACCCAAAAAGTATAAGCTTGGCCAACCCTGCAATACACATCAAAAATTAAGAAAGTAATACTAAAAATAAAAAGTTTTACATTATAAAGAATATGGAAAAAGCTTTTTCTGCTCAATTATTTACATACATACAAGCATTTGTGGATATGCCGTGGTAATATAGCGTTGCACAAAAGTTTAGAGACTATGTGTTGCCAGAAGTTTTTGAGGTTAAATTTGCAAAAATCAAAATTTTTTTAAATGAAAAATCTTTAAGAAAAAATCCGACACATTTTTATTTTCATTAATTAAAATTAATTTAAAAACACATGTTGTCGGAATCCGGTTTTCATATCTTTAAATAAGATTTATTTTCCTCAAAATATATGCATATAATTTTGTCTTTTCTATTTCAAAAATGACAAATGCAATTTCTTATATAAGTACATACATATTATGAAATTTCCTTTTTGCAGATTTTTTTTCTAAACTCTATAAACCGTTTTTATCTCTAAAATTTTTGTTACTTTCCAGTAACACTTAGTAAAAAACTTTTAATTTTTTTTTTTTTTTTTTTTTTGCTGAATGAGGAATGTCAATTTTAAAAATTTAGACAATATAATGTCATAATAGCCCTTCTGTCTGACTCCAACAGACTTTGAGAAATAGGTATGTAGAAATTGAATTAATATATGTTTATCAATCTAACAAAAGATATATTGTGGATTAAGAAATCTGACAGATTTGAATTTAACATAAAAGCTGCGGTCATAAATCAGCTCCATAGATTACGAGTATAATAGCACAAACGTAGAAACCAAGAAACGTTTCTATATATTTACAGTTCTAGAAAATTTGCATTTTTGGTCTAAAATTTTCAAATCGGCATTTATTTATTTATTTCTAATGGGTAAAATTTTCAAAGTACAGATGAATCTGCACTTGTGGCAACAGTCCTAGTACTGCCACTTAGTGTTTTCCCCCTATATTAAGGAAAACTCGGAGAGCAAAAATGTATATATGTATGAGGGACTTCTAGGGTGTTTTGCTATTTGGTTGAATAGTCCAATAAGTAAATGTTACAAAATCTCCAATCTAATCAATTTGAAGATTTTATGATGGCAGCATTAAATGCAGATATGTACTTATAGCTAAACAATTCTAAAAATCTTAAATCAAATTCCAGAAGGTAAACAAAACACTGTGAAAATATTGCAAATGCACAACGCTGACTCACAGAAAAAATCTTGTTGTGCACCAAAACGCTAAGAAATATATATACAGACACACACATCCCTTACAAACATTATTGAATTGCCTGTTATAAATGAAAGTATTGCAGAGTTAAAAACTGCTACTGTTATTGCTGAAAATAGTTCAAAACTGCTACTTTTATTACTGAAAATAGTTCAAAACTGATGCTTTGATCACACAATTCAGCGAATAATCTAAAACTTTAAAGAATACCTATTTAACTTCAACAAACGAAAAGCACTGCTCTAGTAAAAAATTTTCGACTTGCATATTTTTTAATAATTATGTGTTTATTTAGGTAGAGATATTAGCAAGGAAATAAAAATAAATTCAAGGTAACAGGTTTAAAATAAAATTGTTATCAAAACTATTCCATTTGGGAGACTTGAAATAAAAATAAATATGTACATTAAATTTAGGAAGTTTTAAAGTGTTTGTGACGGAATGTAATAAAAATGACCTGGCAACACTGTAATGAACCATCTTCACCTAGCAAACACAATACACAGACGCTCTCACACACAGCGACTGCCATAAAATACGCTCATTTAAAATGAATAAAATTCATAAAAGAGAGCAAACTATTGCTTTGAAAGCAAGCAAACAAAAAATTAAACAAAACACACGAATTAGTATATCGTCATCATTATCATAACTTTAGCTGAATAGAATGGTCTACGTGCTGCTGTGGCAGAAAGATCGGAGCACCCACACTCGGTAACAGCAGTGAAAAATATTACTAAAAATACCGCAATTTTTGATTTTATAAATTTGTACCTATAAACCCATTAAAATTAAAATAAATCCAACAAGTGTTAATATACCTACCGGCTTTGTTTAACAAAAACAAATTTAATTGTTGTGCTCATATACTGATAAGTGCGGGATGTGTTTCTTTCAAATGATAAGAATTAAAAGAGAGTGCTCTTAACAGATATACTCCTCTTCACAATTGGATCATTTGTTACTTAATTTAATTTTCTTTCCCAACTGCCAAACTCCACCGCAAAATTAAACGTAATATGACAATTAGAAAAGAGACGAAATTCTCTGTTTGATCATCAAACTTTGATGTGCTTTATTTAGAAACAAGTGTACATACATTAATGCATATGTATGTATGTATACACATACAAATGTATGCACTCGTACATGTTCGGATAAATGAGAATTTGCCTTGAAAATAAATCTTACAAAAACAATAATCCATATACTTATGTACATACATATGTACATATACACTCATATAAAATAGAATAGAAAGATCACACAGAGAAAAAATCAACAGGTGAGCTTTGATGATACATATATGTACTTACATATGAATGCATGTTTGTATGTTTTACGTGTAAATGCTGTAACGAATATTCTTATTCGCCAGTATTTGCCCACTGTAATTTGTCGAATATTTTCGTCTCAAAAAATCATAAAATAGATATTAAAGTGATTAAGTAAATGGCACAGAATAATTTTTTAACGCAAGAAGCTTTATTTTAAACTTAAAATAGTAAATTAAAACAAAATATAAACAAACCTTTACAACTAACAGTAAAAAAAGCTATAAAAGTATTTTGCTCATATTATGTTAAATTCATAATCAAACTTTAATGAAAATTTGCTAGTGAGTTGTGTGTCGAGTGTCGTATCACCAATTAATGTATGGGATGAATCGAAATCATTAAAAAAATTCAAAAGTTGTGATTGATGGTGATATAAAAAGATCTGCAGCGGTAATAATAATAGAGATTTGTTTTTTAGAGTAATCGAATAACTAATTTTCAATTTTGTGATAATTTTTACAAATCTTAATGTACACGAAAAAATTGTACTGAGAAAATATAATTTTTCAATTAATTTTTAAGTATTCAACATAATGCAGACGTGCATATAAATGGAACCATACAGGCCTGCTCAAATCACGTACGATTTAAAATCACTTTGGTGATTTAAAATTTTCCGTCGTTTTTTTTCGAAATCCCGAGTAAACAGTTGACATGTTTTTTTACAATTATATATTTACATATAAGTACATGTGTATGTATGTAAGATATGTATATACATACATATGTATATAATTGCCTGTTAAGTGAAAAGTGCCAAAAGAAGTGAAAAACTTAAAAAAGACTGTAACGTTATTCACAATGATTTCTTCAATAATGAAGGAATGAACGTTTTAAATAAAGTTTTTACGAGTCTGATAGAATCCAAACCAAAGCAATTGGAAATTGTAAGTAAATAAATCGAACCTTAAACAAAGATGGTAACGAAGTCGCAATTTGCTTATAATTTATGGTTTTGTGTCACTTAATTTTCCCAACAAAATTTATAATTGATTATTGGTAACCGCTGATGTATTTTCGAACAAAACAAATCAGCTGAGGACCGAAAAGAGAAAATCAAATCACGAAGAATGTCAAACAGAACCAATTTGTTTGTGTGAAATAAGCGATATCTCTAAAAAAATTATAAATTTCACGACTATTTTGTGTAAAATACATAATCACCCCTATCGCCAATAAAATGTGAAATTTTTGTTCCCATGAAATTTTCATTCCCCATGAAGGGAAATTTGCTATCGTGAATTTTATGGGAATGTTTGTTCCGCTATCAATATGTAGTGAATGTAAAATGAGAAGAATGTATAAACAGGGAATAAGAATATAATTTCAAATTGTATGTATGTATGTATGTATGTACATACATATACATTTAAAAAAGTATTTTGTTTTAGAAAGGTAAATAAATACAAATATTTATGTCACAAATTAAATTGAAAAGTATTTATTTAAAATCAATAAATAATTAAATTAACAATTCAAGTTTTCTCCTCCATAAAAGTCTTCTGGCAAACCAAAGCTGAAGGAATTTTCTAAGCCCTCTACCGTCTCTTTCATTCCTATTAGTTCATATATGCACTGCTCGCTAACTGACAAACTTTTGGTATTGTTTTGTCCACCTCCTTTTTTCCCATTGGCTTTTCAAATTAGCGGCAGCCTTTGACCGGACATACCTTTTTTGGTCTATCCACACCTAATACAAGTTATATACATATGTACGTATGTATAAAAATATACAATATATAAAATAAGACTACCTTCTTCCACTCACGGATTCTTTTCAGAGGAGGACAAGCACTATTTAGATCCTCTACAAGAGAACTCCAGAATTCGCCCATCACATCTTGGAAACTTACAAAATCACTAGCAATGGGTTGGTTGTTTTGCTTTCTATTGAGTAGGATGTCGCTTTGCACTTTATTTGTTGATTTCGACCTAAAAATAATTTTATATAATCAGAATATTCGAAAGAAAATAAAAATTACTTACATTTTTATCCAGTTCCCTAGAGAAAACAAAAAGTGAACAAACTAACACAAAAAAGGGGAAAAATAATTTTGAAAGAGTCGTTCACGATATGGCGAATTTTTTTTAATGGGAATAATTTTATGCATGTTAT
This sequence comes from Germaria angustata, assembly GCA_963681545.1. NCBI lineage: Eukaryota > Metazoa > Arthropoda > Insecta > Diptera > Tachinidae > Germaria > Germaria angustata. Next base: position 68,617,763 of record OY812998.1, on the reverse strand, counting down.
TCCCCACTGAATTACATTTCGCACATTTGAAGGGAAAAATTATTCACGATTGCAACTTGGGGAAAAGGGAAAATATTTCGAGGGAAAAAACCGTTCACGATAGGGGTGAATATTGTCACAAAAATAAATAATAAAAAACACTTCTTAGAAGTATAAAACACAAAATCGATTCATTCATTGCATAGTTCAAGAAGAAATAAGTATTTCTGAAAAATGTGCAGGTAATTGATTTCAAATCGGAAGGTTTACAAATCAGAAGATTACAAAAAATTGTACAAAACAGCTTTTCGGTGATTTGAAGTTATTTTGATGGAAAGTAGTGATAGATAAATGCCTCTAAATATCCAAAAATTATTGTTTCTTTGTTGTTGGCTTAGCTGAGTATATGGCTTCATATCAATGGCGCTAGGCAAATCGTGAGTACACTTTAGCCAAATCGTATTTGCAAATCATTCAAAATTCTATATGTATGTACTTATACACAAAAACTCACAAATAAGTACTTTTTACATATGTACATAAGTACATATAGTATGTGAATTCCATAGAATTCAACCATATTTCTCTACTTTTGCTTACATGAAAGTTCATACTTATAGTTATGTTTTGTATATCACAAGTAAAAAAACTATGATTGAATTCTAGGGAATTCTCAAATAGTAACTGTGGGTTTGGTTAGCTCCAATGAAATACAGACATATGTATGTATGTATGTATGTATGTACATAAGTATGTATGTATGTATGTAGGTACCTATGTATATACAGCTAAGAACAATCATAAAAAATTTAACAAATTAATTGGCATAATATCCTGAATAATTTTTTGTACAAAAATACTAAATTGCAATTATACTATTTGGTCTTTTGCTGTTTGTTTTCATATGTTTGTACAGAAATACGAGTAGTGTTGTTGGATTTGTTTTGTTTTTGCTTCTCTCTCTTCAGTGTTGACCAGCGTTGCCGTCTTAAATACTTTTATTGGCAATAAAGATAGATCTAAATAATTTAATTAGTATTTCTAATTATAATTTTTATTTTAGTTTTACAAGCGAAACTTTCTACGAATAAGTACTACAAAAGTTTCTTAAAGTAGAGAGAAGTATCTCAAAAAAATTTTAGGGCTTAATTTTGTGAAGCGATGCCTTAATACAATTTTTAATGCTATCCGCTAAAAATTTCCCACAACACATCATTTATGTAAGTGAAATACAAAATTAGGTCCTGTCTTTCAAAAAGACAATGCCATTTCAATGTCTATGGGGGTTTTGAATTGTGTGTTGGATAAACAAATTTATTGCAATCACAATAAGAAATTCGTATAATTTCTTTTCTATTTTGTTTGCAGTTGCGAGATTTTTTCCTGAATCACTTACAAAACTGTCTAAAAATTAGGTATAAGCTGATATAAGTATGTAAATCTTTGCTATCGATAATACAAACAGCATTGTCAACTCTGTTTTTAGCGCTTTTTAATTTTCGGCGCGAAAAAACTCGCGCTGGTGCTTAGAATATTTACTTACATACATATGTACATATGTATGTACTATATTAAAAACGAATTAAAAAGTATAAAATTTTTAGAAACTTGCATACATATGTACATATCTATGTACTTACATATGTATGTACACAAGAGAGTTGTAGATAATATTAATTATTCTTCTCACAAAATTCTCATATCTCTTAATGAACTAATACTGAAGAAAACTAGCGGGAAAAATTATTCTCCCCGAAAACTCAAACTTGAGTTCACAATCCCATAAGTACATATGTATGTATGGAACCAAGGAAAACAAGCAAACTCCAATACATACATATGAAATGCTAATTTGGCCTTTTTATATACATATGTATGTACATATGTACATATTATTACTACTGGGCTAATAAATATAAAATTGTTATACGAATTTGGCCCAGTTTTCTTAGGTTTTTATGCATTACACAATATGAAATACTAGCCCATGTTCTAAAAATTGCAAATCTCATGAAATTACTAGCGGAAAAATCTCTCTTTCTCTCTCCATCTCATATACATACTTACATACATACATATATACTTATTGTACATATGTACAGAAGTTGTATATTGAGTAATAATTTTATATCAAAAGAAGAAATAACTACTTATGTATGTACTTATAAAAACATAACAAAAAATTAAAAATACCGTTCTGTCAGCGTGTTATAATATTACAGTGATGTTAATAAAATTATTCATATGTACTTACATAAGTACAGTGGCTCAAACGTATAATTGGACACTAGGTATGAGATTATTCAAATTCAGAAAAGGTCTTTAAAACAATGTATAATACTTAGCACTTTTTTATTTCAAAATCATTTTTAAAATAAAGAACAGCTGAGACTAACAAATTTCGTGTCAAACGCATAATTGAACAGTCAAGTATAAGATAGAGTTTTAGTACTTGTAATCAAAACCTTTTTCTTTTATTATTGTTCCGGACATCGGGGCATCGGATGCATGATATTTGCGCAAAATTCTGGAATAAAGTCATTCCACTCACGTTTTATTCCCTGCTTAAACTGCTCTACTGTGTTGAAAGTGGGTTCTTCCCAAATATGCTCAATAATGTTGAGATGTGGGGACTGTGCAGGTATTTGCAATAATTTTGGACAACTGTGAATAAGTCGGGTTTTCGCAAAGTGTGAAGTTTGCTTCGAATAGTTGTCCTGACAGAAAGCAAATCTGTCCAAATTGTTTAATTTATGGGCACGTTGATGCACATTTTGTTTTAAAATGTCCAAATATTGGAACCAATTCATTTTACCCTCTATAAAATGAATGTTCCCTACTCCTGCGCTAACCAAATCATGATTTGGCTAAAAGGGTACTGATGATTTGGTTAGCGCCAATGAAATGCAGGCATATACATACATATTACCTAGCTAAGCCAACAACAAACAATAAAATATTAAAAAAATTTTAATTGTACAAAACTTTTGCCAAAACGCCTTTATGTACATTTGTACGTTTTTATTGCTGCTTAAAAGAAGTATCTAGGCAAACCATATTCCATTGTCTTAGTACTTTGTCTGGATTAGGGTCCACTAAATTCATGAATTTTGAGACTTGTACTTACATAAGTATATAAAATTTTTCTTTAGAAATAACTTCTGGGCGTAATATTTTCTGTTCCAATATCAAAAAGAAATTTGATTTTGTAATATTCAATGTAAAACTTAAATAGATTACTTATGTACATACATACTTACTTACATACTTATGTACATAAGTACGTGTTTGAGGTAATTTGCTACCAAATCTTGAGAAAAAAATTAACAAACCAGCTAAACTACGAAATTTTTCACATATTAAAGGAAGTCCTGTTGTTAATGTTAATATACTTATAATTATGTAAATACATACATATGTAGAATATAGTGCGTACATATGTACATACTTACATACTACCTATTAATTTCTTTAACACTAATCAAATTGAGCAAACAATTTTTGATATCTCGCTGTCAAAAAATGGCAAGATACTCCGATTTTCGGAAATCTAGTTGTTATCAGATGTCGGGGTTTGTCGAAAGCTATGGTGACCGCATTTGTGTGTGTATGTAAGTTCGTATGTACATACTTACATACTTAAGTATAACTTTTGAAGGACTACAATTTTGGCATCACTTAGATGACGTGTAAATAGGAATTTTTAATATTATTTTTAACCTGGCTCTTCGACAGAACTCAAGGCCTAATCAGCTCTTAACATACTTAAGTATGTACATACATACATACATATGTACATAAGTACATATGTACATACATATGTATGTAAGAGATGTCAATGTCGAAAATGTTCGAAAACATATGTAATTATTAAGTGCATTATAATTTATAGATCTCCAAAAAGAGTTTTCCCAAAGGTCCCAGATATAAAGTGTTCTTCATGGACCTTACTCATAAAATGTATGTATGCACATGTGCATACATACATACATATGTACACACTTACATACGTAAGTATGTAATTCTCAGAAAACTTGCCATAATTTTGAACTCAACTATTATTACTCATGAATTCCACATATGTATGTATGTGTGTCTGATGTGTATGCATGTATTATCATTGTTGTTGTGTTTTGTTTTAATTCATTTTGGGCTGCTTATTTATTTTTAAAATGCTGAGTCATTCCTTTTGTTTGTTGTTCTTGCAAAAAAAATTTTCCCCACATTTCTATGCTTTTAAACATTCTGTGGCGAATGAAAGCGAATTTTAAAACAATAGTAAAATAATATCAACAAGTTGCTGTCAGTAAACTACAGTAAGCAATTAAATACTTGCATATGTACATATGTAGGTACATATGTATGTACAAAAAAGCTTAACACAAATTTTTCCAGAAGTGTTTTTTAACTAACTTTACACTAATTTGTATGGCTACCACGAAATTGATTTTGCTCCAAATTTTGTATGCCCTCTCTAACGGTTATAAAAGATTTAATTTTAGTGATCGTAAATTATCGATTGCCATGAAATAGAGATATACGCGATAATTCATTATAACCGGTATACATTATAATTGAACTCTTCTGTACTACTATTTACTACTCTACTTCTGTTTTAATTAATGTATGTACATATGTATGTTATGAATTGTAATTGATTGACTTACTGGTATGCACCTAGTAAAAAAATCTTCCAAAAAAAGTTGAGACTATGATCTGGAAGGAGTGCAAATTCTAATAATTTCCAATGATTTTAACATACGCTCGTCATTGCAATATGTTCTCTTTTGTTAATCATATTCACCAATTTAGAGAAAAGTAATTTTTTCATTTTAATTTTTTTGCCAAGAAAATAAAATTACATTAAATTAGAATTGGTTATTTACCACTAGAAAGAAAATAAAAATGTGTCGTTTTTAAACTATGTACATAATTTTTTTATTTATAAACCTATTAAGGGAAATATCAGCTCCAGCTGACTTTTAGCCGCCGCCGACAATTTTATTTACGAATGGGACCCTTAGTGTGTTTTACTTGCTGAAATCTGATTGAATAGGGAATACATTCAAGTCAAATTTCTGACAAATCTCTGTTGATCATATGAATAATTGATTCAATTACAAAAATAATTGAAACGAATTATACTTTTTTAAATTAAGATTTTTCCGTCATGTTTTGCACACTACGAGTAACACCAATTTAATTTATAATTTATGGGAAAAAGTATATGAATGTATGTAAGTATATGTATGTAAATATGTATATATTTAATAAAACTAGAGATATACATACAAACTTATATCGGATAAAATAAAAAATACATAATAATTTTCTTACGTTTAGGACCTTGAAAGCCCAAAATAGATCAATATATGCGTGATTATCATGGATTATCAATGTAAAAGCCACAGTAAAACTTAGAATATATATTAGAATATACATATGTACATACAATGATTAAAAAGTAAGTCAATTCGTTAAAAATTAATTTTCGTGTTTAAAAATAAAATGGAAGTTGTGGGCATTGCGATGTATTTCTCTGATATTATACCTGTATAAAAACTTGTGCATTAGACTTATTTATTAGTATATACTTATTTCTCATGCAAAGTATTTATTAACTGCGAAAAGAAAAATGTATCATCAACAACATTTTAATTTTTTTAAATTGATTTTAGGGTGAGTCCCAAAACGTTTGAAATTAAACGTAGCAAAATCATACGGAACACAATTTTATTACAAACTCTAAAATCCGTATAATATGATTTAAACACTAATTGTGACTAAATACGAAATTAATACTGCCTAAACACATTATAAGTTTTAAATTATTTCTGGCGTTCAAGTTAAATTTTGAGCTTTGGTGTAGAACAGTTCAACCCGCTATATTGCTGTTTGAGAAGGAGTTTTGATCTCTTTTAGCAAGATACAACCCTTTCCTACGGAAGGAAATACATGAACCGTTACCGCAATGACTTAGGGGGTTAAAAATGTACCTCATAGTGTTTTAAATAAAACTGCTGAACACACCTTATACATAATATTTAATGATTACAAGATGTAAACTTTCGAAGCACTAATACACGTACATCGTACCACGTTTTCCGGTATGGAGGCTATAACGCTAAACATACATTGTGGTGCTCACGATTAAGCACTTCGAAGGGTCGTATTTCGTTTGGTACAATCTCTAAAATTAGTTAACGGAAATAATTTCGAAACCTGTCATCGTTGCACTGCTCGATTAGTCAACTACGAACATCAGAGGTACTCATAAAGTCAAGCAGAGCAGGTTTCACATTGGGTGCGAATCTGCTGTAGCAGGAGTTAATAACCATATAAGAGATGATATGATTTTGCGTTATTACTAGATCATATCATCTTTAAAGTTAAAGTCAACAAACACAATTAAATTATCATAAATCATGACAATCTCGTTCAACTCATCAAGAGAGTCATGTAGTGCATATAGATTGCAGACACACAATATGCAATATTTAGTGGAATTAATTTCTTCCAAAACCGTTGTTGCTTTAGGAAATTATTTTATTTTAATTAAATATAAAAATTACGTGTATGTTCGTGATCGCTAAACTCAAAAACTACTGGACCGATTTTTACCAAACTTTATATACATGCTCTATGGGGCGTGAGGAGTGTTTCTGTGTAGTTTGTCCGACAGATGGCGCAATATTTTTTTTTGTGTTTTGCCCGATAGAGATTAGCGCGAGAAGCCTATGCTGTGTTTCGCTGAAGGCGTTGGGTCCTTAATCAGTGTGTATTGGCGTTAATTAGCCCGATACCGACTCAAATATAACCTCTTTTCGTGAAAAGTGCGTGGGAGTCAAACGAAAAAAAATTTGGGGCCAACAACGTGGATCGGGCCCAGCTATCAATAATAAATAAATCCATTATTTCTGCTTCGGTAAACGGTATTTGAACAATAATTGCTATGCCGATTTAGTGCACCTTTCATTCTTCTTCGAAATATCAATCCGCCATGACTTTGCGAAAATAAAATTTGAAGGCAAAACAACGTTTGCCCGGGTCAGCTAGTTTTAATTATAATTAACAATTATTATTTATACTTAATATTGAAATTCATTATTGGGATATTCTCCCCAACTAATCGTTATAAACAATTGGAGCTTTTGCAAAATGCATATTATTTTTGGGGAGAATATCCCAATAATGAATTTCAATATTAAGTATTTAAAATAAAGATTTTATTTTTCATTTTTGCCCAACTGATACAATCATTAACGACCAACGGGCGTTTAATTAATTGTATGGGTGTTGAGAGAAAAATAAAATAGACTCACGTTGAGTAAATTGTTTGTTGTGTTGGTTTGTATAGAAACATTCTAAACCTACTATGATTATGTATTTGTTGTAATTCATATGCAATATTGAAATTCTCATATTGTATTTGATTTATGTGGCATAAACATCCGAGGTTGAATGTTTTCAAACTGCTTAAACTTCACTGACGATTTGGTTTTAGCAACCAATGAAATGTCGGCATATGAAGAGCTAAAGCCACAACAAACTTTTGAATTATTATTTATGACTAGCTGACCCGGGCAAACGTTGTTTTGCCTTCAAATTTTATTTTCGCTGCAAGTCTGGTTTCGTTGCAAAGTCATGGCGGACTGATATTTCGAAGAAGAATGAAAGGTGCACTAAATCGACATAGCAATTATTGTTCAAATACCGGTATCGGGCTAATTAATGCCACTACACGCTGATTAAGGACCTAACGCCTTCAGCGAAACAGCATAGGCTTATTGCGCTAATCTCTATCGGGCAAAACTCAAAAAAACTAAATATTGCGCCATCTGTCGGACGAACTTCAAACTACACAGAAACACTCCTCACGGTCCATAGAGCATGTATATAAAATTTGGTCAAAATCGGTCCAGTAGTTTTTGAGTTTAGCGATCACGAACATACACGTAATTTTTATATATGTAGAGATATGTACATACATACATATACATATGTATATAGTATAAATGTACTTTTTCTCGAATACAAAATTATTGCTGAGTAATTAACCGCAAAACACTTTCCACTGGAAATGAATTACAGTAAAAATTCCTATAACGGACAGTTCCCATAATCGAACAAGATTCGTCGGAACAAGCTTACAAATAAGGATGAGTGTCCGGTTTTGACAGCTTTCATTGTATTACCCGTATGTCATCATTTTCATTAGTTTATAACTTAAGTTGTGGCCACATTTATTGTAAATCGTAGGCAAATAAAAAATATTGAGTACAACTTTTTTATGATACAAATACGGAAAAAATCTAGAATTAAATATAATTTCAGGTGTTGTATATAGATCTATTAACATACATACTTATATTATGTTTTAATTTCTCGATTTAAGGTTTCTGTCGCATGGTTGATGTTAATAACAGCACCAGCAATAACTCGTCGGTTTTGGGCATTTCCAGCGGTCATGCTAACCCAACAAGTGGCTCAACAACAAGTTCTACCAGTGGCATTTCCATGAGTGTTTCTAACGCGGCAGGCGCTGGTGGTGCGGGCGGGATGACTGGTGAGTTAATGAATAGCGCTGGCGCTCAAGGTGGTACTGATCGCTTAGATGCCTCTAGCGATAGTGCTGTTAGTTCGATGGGTTCGGAACGTGTGCCCTCCTTGTCGGATGGTGAATGGGGTGAGGGCAGTGATTCAGCCCAAGATTATCATCAGGGTAAATATGGTGGTCCCTATGATTATAGCTACAATAACACTAATGGCAGCAATCGCTTAAACGATGGATCGCGTCAGCCACCCGTGGCTCAGAAGAAACATCATATGTTTGGCAAACGTTTTCTTAATGAACAACCAGTTGTAAACTCTGCGAATAATGCCAATCCTACGAACACAGTTAATGGAGTTCTGAACGGTCCCGCTCATTCTATAAAGTATGAATATGAACCGTACCCTCCGGTAGCTGGTCTACATGAAAACATGGGCAATGGCTTGGACGGTGGGGCCATGGGTGGTCCAATATTAAGCAAAGAACATCATGCTTATGGCGGTGCGTACTCACTCGATTTTTCAGTGCGCACGCCACGTACTTCACATGATATTGTGCAACATAATCATACGTATACTTTGCCTCAGGGAACGGGCTCCCTACCACGACCCCAGCAACGCGACAAGAAAATCTCTACATCATCATCATCTACCAAATCGTCCAAGTCTGCTCATAATAGCAGCGGTAGTGGCGGTGAGGAAGATAACTATATGACACGCGACGAAAAACGGGCACGCGCTATGAACATTCCCATACCAGTGACAGATATAATCAATCTGCCTATGGATGAGTTCAACGAACGCTTATCGAAATACGATTTAAGTGAAAATCAATTGTCATTGATACGCGACATACGTCGTCGCGGCAAGAATAAGGTTGCAGCTCAGAACTGTCGCAAACGTAAGCTGGATCAAATACTATCACTGGAAGATGAGGTGAAGCAAGTACGTCGGCGCAAAGAGGATTTGCAAGCTCAGCATGAGCGTTTGTTCAACGAGCGCAAAAGGGTTTCGAATAAATTTGGGGCCTTACATAGGCACATATTCCAAGTAAGTTGTCTAGTATTTTATTGACATTTGTTTTTAAGAAACCGGAATGTTGCGCCCAGATTTTTCTTTAATATATAACAGGTCTTTCATTAAGCGCTTCCAATCTTTAAATTTGAATAAAACAAATTGTGTGTGAGATATCATTGAAATATTTTATTCATTATGTATGTATTATAGCATCGTCCAAATCTCTACTGCAGCTTCGCTGGGTGGTGTGAATCCGAAATGACCAATTTTCCATGACTATGGCGCATAAATTTGACCGAAGGCATTATTCTCGTAGAACTACGACTTAAGAAAGTCCAACCAACAAGAAAAAGTCTGACGAAGTCAAATCTTACAATCTCGTTGGCCAGTTCACATCACCTCCATATGGGATGACAAAACTCTCAAATCGCTCCTGCACCTGTAATCGCAACACCATCCCTTTCACAGAGAAATAACACCTTAGAGTGTCACTACTCTATAAAAAAGAACATAAAAGCATGTTTGTGTCCATATCATTCAATTCAGTCCAAATCAAGTTGTTAATCATGGGATAAAAGCGCTTGCTATTGACGGCGATGGCGTGGCCAATGTCGTTCTCAAAGCAAAATAGACTGATGACGCCGCCACCAAAAAATCCACACCAAACAGTGACTTTTTCGCATCTTATGTGGATTGGTATCGTACCAAATTCGGCAATTTTGTTTGTTGACGAACTCATTCATCCAGAAATAGGTCTTATCGCTGAAGATGATTTTAATTGATAAAAATTAGGGTCGAACAACATATCCATTTTAATAAAACAATTTTATCATTTTCTGTGTTGTTTAACGTTAAACCGTCCATTGTGATTTGACAAAACTGAAATACTGAATAAATGACAACTTCAACAATAAATAGCCCGCTATCAACTGTCAAGTCTCTATTGCAAGACTCGTTTTAATATTAATTAGCCTAATTAAAGGCAATACTGTTAACGTTTATTAATAACATCGGAATAAATAAATGTACAGAAACGTTTTTAAACTTAATTTTTTCACAACAAATCATTGAGTAATTCCCAAGATCAATATTCAAAAATCAGTCCTGGCATTATCTAATGCTTAAGGTCACAACCAAAGAAGGGGTAGAAGATGATTTCGCCCACACACTTTTATTTGAATGAACGAGATATTGTGGGTCCTATACTACGGATCGATATTCAAAGATTGGTACAACCAAGGAGGTAAACAGTTGTTTCATATACGAGTCAGAGATGATCGATGGCCGTTTAATGAAATCCAGAACACTATTAGCTTTGCTAGCTCTTCATATGATGTGACTGCTGAAGTCTAACTTTCTATATAGTAGAACTCCTTGATCGTTAAAGGAATCAACTAAATCAGTAATTTCAGCATTCATAGTGTAGAGTCCATCGATCGGAGATGATATTGTAAAAATTATATATTTGAATTTTTTACGTAATGTTTGATTTTGCGAGAACAGATTTTTGGCAGGACATCTTTAAAATTTGCATACATAAGCAATGAAGTACAATTTATTTTACTTGATCTTTTAGGAAGTATACCATATTTTTCTACCTGTGCAATAGTAAAATGAGTAAAAATTATAAAAAATTTATGTGTTTCCACAATCCTGACCATTAGTCAATACATCCACAAAATTCATATAAAACGCATTAATTTTTTTCGACTTCTGGACAAGTTTCTCGTGGAGTCCTTCAATAGTCTTCAAATTAAAGACATCAAAGCTAAATAATCAAAGCTAAATTTCTATTATTTTTTTCAGTATTTGCGTGACTCTGATGGCAATCCTTGCTCACCATCCGAATACAGTTTGCAACAAGCTGCTGATGGATCAATTTTTCTGCTGCCTCGCGATGCCACAAATAAAAATGATACCACAAATTGTGTTTTACAGCATAGCAGTACAGCCAATGGCGGCTCTCAACCAGCACATCATCAACAAATGTCACAACCACATACCAACTCCCATATGGCTGGTCATCACCACCATCTGCAGCAACAGGCTACGACAGCTGCTAATATCGCTACTGGCACATTATCCCATGTACCATCAATACATCATCCACAGCAGTCACAACATCTACATCAACCGGGACAAACCAGTCATCCTCATCTTACACAAACACAACATGGTGGCGGTTCGGCGCATACACAAAAGGATTGAAATTTACTGTGGGATCACTATGCAGCGCATTGGTTTCACACTCATCATCGACATCATGAAAATCACCACCAACAAACATCTACTACTCACCCCATAGTGCATCATCGTAATAATCATCCGCGACATCATTCAACTCATCTTACTTCACATAACTATCAGTGTTCAACTGTAACACAACGTCTATATCATCATGGGCATTACGAGTCTACTTATTACTGAACATTTATAATCAGGGGTTTTAACATTTTTTTTAATATTTTCTTTTTTATGTCTTAATTAATTGTTAATTATTAAATTAAGGCCATCTAAAGTGGGAGGGTAAAAAAATTCACATGCTTTAGTCTGCACCATAAAAATATTTCTAGTAACTCCAATGTTCGCTGTTAGAATATCCTTACAGATTTGAATAGTTCAAACACTTTTCATTTATAGTGATTTAGTTTTTGGTTTTTATTGTGATTATCTATGTATATAGTGTAAGATTTTTGGGCTTATTTTTCAACTACTGCTTTCAGATGAAACTACATACATGAATATTTTTATAAAGAAACTTTCAATAGTAATCGAGGAATTTTCCCTAAACTGGACCTGGACCGTCTTTGCTCATACTGCTCGCAGAATTAAAACCTGTCACGGGTTTATAATCAGGGCGGTGGGTATTTCAGCACATTTAGCTGATCTTGCAAGGATTTCGACTTTTTTAACTTTATTCGTATATTAAGGCAAATAGAGCAAATAAGAAACTTTTCTTTTTTTATTTGCACTTTTCCAAAAACCAAATTTAAGAAAAATTTTAAAAGTTATTTTCGTTTTACATCGAAATGAGTTCTACGACACCAGTGCTTTTAAACAAACATTAGTTTCTTTCCGAACTTACTGCCCTTAACTAATAGTTTAAGAATTAAATTTGGAGAACAGACTTACGTATATATGATCCGTATAAATTGCGTGTTTGGCATACATGCGTATTAGGCGCCAAGCATAAAAATCCTTCATTCAAAAATTGTTTTTAGAACGGTTTCTGTTTTTGTTATAATGATAACATTAGAAATCCTGCAAAATTTACATATAAATTGAAAATCAAATGAAACTAAGGCTTTTTTGATATATTAAAATATGCACAAAATTTGTATTAAAAATACAAACGAAATTTATTTAGTTTAACTTTGTTTTTTTATTGCAAATAATATTGAATGTAAAAATCCTCAAGATTTGCTTTCATTTTTTTTCTAATTCGAAAAAAGGATGCAAATTGATGAAAGAAGTTTTACATTTGCTTTAACTGGAATTTTTCCAAAGCGATGAGTAAATTTACGTATTTGATAACTTTTTTTCTTATCAAATTTTAAACATGGAATGGAATTATTTTTAACAAACTTTTCTTTATCTATATATAAGTAGATATGCAAATGCAAAACAGTTCAGGACTATTATCTCCTCTGTTCGTCAATCGATTTTAATATTTCTTTTCGGCTTCTAAAAATCTTTAGTGCAGAAGATATATTGTATTGAAATCGATTAAGTATGCAAATATAATACAAAAACCAAAAAAAAAAAAAAAATTGAAATCAAACTCATTCAAAAATGCTTAATGTTGGGAAGAATTTGATATTAGAGAAACATATGAGTATCAAAAACCGGCAAAAAAAATCCGAGAAAAAAATCTTAGAAAAATAGCAAAGTAAACTTTGATTGCAAATATCTTCAACTGTAAAAAGTGTTCGAATTTTCGCCAATGGGTTATTATTAACCCTTGGTATAAATTAAAAGCAACAAAAATCGAGAAAACAATAATGAAATGATCTCATATAAAAAAGGAACAATATATTTTTTAAATATGTGCATACATTCCTCTAAAAATAGTTTGGATTATGCCCTCATATGAAACCAAGTGTTAATTAGAATTCTTTGGCGTTTCGTAAATTGTGTATTTTTTAAAACTGACATTAGTAAACGGTACGATATTAAATTTTCGTCACAAAAGTTAAATCGCTATCAAATAAATTTTTCACTGAAAATTAAAATGTTAAAATGTGTGAAAAATGCCCTTTCAAGTTTGCCATTAAAGGCATACGAGTTCATTTTACACTAGCGCTATAATTTACTGCAGTGGTAATTAATTAAAGTTTCTCTCATAAACTTCGTTTTTTGCGATTATCAAATAAGAACTAAAAAATAAAGATATCCAATTTATTCAAATAAATTTCTCTATAGAAATCTACAAGTATATTTTCCGTGCGCCAAATAAATGTAAAATTTGAAAACAACCTTGCACATTTTTATTCTCTAAAAATTCACAAAGATATCTTTTATTATTTGCCAAAAAAGTTTACGTTTAATACAAAATTTTTTGAATTTGTGATACATTTTCTTAAGTCAACATTCAAATTTTCAAATTTAATATATGTACATGGCTTGAAGAAAATATCAAGTTAATGTACCCAAAGGTATCGTCAGAGAAAACATACTCGCACATTTGTATAAATAAGCATAATCATATTTTTTCAAAACAAATACGTCTTTTTACTGAATACTGAATTAAAATAATATCTAGCATATATGGGTTATTTAGCTGCTACACTTATTTCCTCAAGTATTTTTTCCATCTGACTGTATCCTAATAACAATTGCAAAAATCACTAATACTGAGCACAATAAAATCTAAACACTAATTTTCCCCTTTAAACTCTATGACTGACTGCGTTTCTGAAAGCAGTCTCTCATAACTGGGGAGGTTATTCAAGAAATTTAACAATTTAGTTTAGAATTAAAAAAAATAACAATAATGATTGCACGAAAATCAAATAACAAATTTATATAGTAATAAAAACAATATAAATAAGTAGGGTTCCACTTAAGCTAAACCGCTGTTAATAGTTAAATATGACATACTAGTTCTTTTTTATTATTTTAAAGCAAAAGAATATGTATTTAGAAATTTAAAATTAAAGTATATAATTGCCTGTTGAAAAAACTTGTTTTTCTTTTCTTCTGTTTGTTAATTTTTTTTATTACTTTTCACTATTTAAATTCATAATTAATTACATTTTAAAACTAGTTTTGCTTGTAAAATTGTAACGCTTCTTTTGGAAAATATCAGCAAATTAAGAGAAAAAAATACACTAGTTTTTAAGCATTTACTTTTATAGAAATAAACGTTAAATAAGAAGTAACAGAAAACTACATGCATATACTTATATTGAAAATACAAAAATAAAAACTAATATTTTAACAATAATGAAATGTTCTTAAAATGAATATTAATTGATAAATGCAAATATTTTGTTCTTTTTAATTTAAGTTATTATTAGTTGATTAGTTTATATTGAAGAATATTTCATTATCTTTGTAAATATTAATTTTAAATGGTATAGTTATAAAATATAATAAACACAAAATTTAAGAAAGTAACTATTTGTTTTAGTATTTAAGGCGTGAAAAATAAAATTATTATTACGTACTTTACATAAATGTAATAAAAAATAAAAAAAAAACTTAAAAACAAACAAAGTGTTCTTTTAGTTCAGAGTAAATCATATCTAAAACAAAACCTAATAAAAGTGTGAAAACATTTAAATCGACTCGCACAAAGCGAATTATCAGCTGGTAGTTACCACGGCTCACATAGGTCCCATTTTATGTTACGCTATATAAGCATAACCTCAAAATTTTGAATGCGTTAGGAACCGTATCGAAAATCAAATAAAATTAAATCAAAAGAAAATCAAATAAAATAGTGTTACAGATTTTTTAAGATATTGATTTTTTTAATAAAATTCTGACAATTATTGCATTACTTTATATTCAATGCTTAACTATTCCACCGTTTGGGATATATTTTCATTGAAGCATTTTGCAATATATGTATACAACTTATATTTCCTTAAAGACGCTATACAATAGAGAAGCAAGGATTTATATACGAAATAACATTTAAAATAAAATGCGATTACAACAAATTGTGAGAATGCAACAATTCCCAATTCCTTATACAAAAGTTTACATAATTTTTTATATATTGTATATACTATTGGCCTTGATAAATAGTACACGGTACCAAAGTTGCCGATCGAAATTTTTGGAACAGGGAACTCTCTTTCACGGTAAGTTTGTGTATGAATTATATTCAGCAGCAATAAAAAGGGACTTATATACATAAGTAATATTAAATACCAGCAATCTGGAGCCTTTTTTCGCAATGCAATTTTTAAAACATATGACCTATGCTAAGAGGGGTGGGGGGAAGTGGATTAATTTTAAGGTAATAAAGAAATATAAAAACAGGCAGTACAATTAAAAACTAACATACACATAAGAATATTTTTGGTCAAGAAATACGCTTAATACAACGTACCTTCATGAAAGCAATTGAAATTTTATTCAAATATTCAGAATTAATAAAATAATATCTTATAAATAATTCATCTTTAATCAAAAACTTATAATTATCTATAGTTATCCCGAATAACACAAAAATTAATTAAAAAAAAACAATTTCATCGTTGCAGGCTTAATTCACCTACATACATACATACATACATATGTATGTAAGTACATAAGTAAGTAAATATTTGCCATCATCAAAAAGGTTTAAAAACAGATGCGTAGAGAGTGTGCATCTAAGTATGTACCTACATACATATGTAAGTACTTATGTACATATGCATATACATAGGCATGTACTTACATACATATGTATGTACATAGTAGTGTATGCCTGTGGCATTTTAAATTTGTGTGAAAGTTATCACTAAAAAACAAACTTGATAGCTCCTTCGGAGATATTATGTGCTAGTAGAGATTAATATACTTACGTACATACATATGTATGTATGTACCTAATTTGTTGTTGTTTAGCCATGGTTATTAAATCTAACATTCACTTACCTAAATGCCTAAATGCAATGTTTAATGATTTTATTACAATACACACTACTATCCGCATATGTATGTACTTACATACTTATGTATGTATGTATGTATGTACGTACCAGTGATGTAAGAAATATGCTTATTCCTGAATAGTCGCCCATTTCATTACATTCAGATATATATATATATATATATATATATATATATATATATATATATATATATATATATATATATATATATATATATATATATATATATACATACATATATATATATATATATATATATATATATATATATATATAATATATATTATATATATATATATATATATATATATATATATATATATATATATATATATATACATATATATATATGTGTGTGTGTGTGTGTGTGTGTAGATATTTATATTTACATATTCCCCAAACTAAGGCGAATATTTGTGGAATATTTCCATCCCAAAATAATATACATAAGTACCTACATATCTACTTATGTATATAAAACGCAAAATTACATTACGAGTAAATTGTACAAAAATATTAATTTTTAATAAAAGATATATTTTGAGCTTTAACCCTTAACTGGTGACGTTGGTCCGGCGGACCACCTTAAAAAAAAAGCCTGTTAAACTTTCCCTCGCCTACATAACTCTCTGAGTCTCTCAGTAGCTTTAAGTTATGCACTCTTACTTCACGTGTTGAGGTGAACAGTTGAATTCTTTTGTTATTCAATTAGTAACAGCTACCTTCATTTAGAAGTGTGGTCCCCCAGACCAACATCACCAAGAACGTAACTTTTTTTTAAATAAATTTAAAGATGAATTATAATATTCCATCGACTTCCGTGCGAGCATCTGACAGAAATTTTGAGATAATTACAAACGAATGGTTAAATGACGAAGAAGGTGTCGATTTTAGCGAATATTCTGACTTTGAATATGCTCAGTGCAGCGATCATGAAACTGTTTCGGATGATAACCAAATTGGTGAAAATTTCTTTAGTAATCAAGGTAATCTGGCAGAATTTTCTGAAGAGCCACATGCAGCAATTCAGGGAAAATGAAAAGAATTCTATTATGGGAAAAACCGCTTCAAATGGGCAAAGGTTGGCGCTAATAGGTCTGTTAGAACAATTGCGCTTAACATACTGCGGATTTCAGTTCGTAAAAATCAATACATCACAGCCAACTCATCACCACTTGATATATTTCAAAGACTTATAGACGAAGATATTTTGAATATCGTTTTAAAATGGACAAAAGATAAATTGTCGGAAATAAAAAAATTGTCGGAAAAGAAAATTGTGTTATATGTGCCCATCGAAAATACACAGAAAAACCGTTCACTTTTGCACTACATGCAAAAGACCTATATGCCATCAATGTACTGCTAATATTTTTAAAAATTGTCAAAGTAAAGTCTAAATTACAAAGACTACTATAAATTCATTTAATTTTTTAATTTTAAACTTTTGTATTGTACTTAATTGTTACTCAAAAACTGAATGATACACCTGAATATGTTCAAAAAATTCTTTAAAATAAACCTTGCAAATTTTATGATCTCAAAGATTATCATTAGAATGTTAATTTTATCTGATAATTTAATATTTAATTTAAGAAAAAAAATATGTTTTTGTTTTATTAAAAAAAAAATGATTTTTGTTAAGTTTTCAAAAAACACCACCTCAAAAAGAGGTGTGTTATAAATTGAAGAAAAAAACTCGTTTTTGTTAAGACAAATTTATATGTGCTTATTTTGCTTTGAAATAAAACTGAAATATGTTTATAAATTCGTTCTATAACTAACTAATTGATACTCCGTTTTTTTTTAAATTAATAAATAATTTAGCAGTGTCCCATGGACCAACCTCCCCATTTATGTAACTTTTTTTAACCTCACCAGTTAAGGGTTAAATAAGAATCTTGTACAAAGTTTGGAATATGCTTTAAAAATACACGATGGCGAATACGTTATGCCGATTATGAAAAACGATCAAAACGCATGCCAACTATTTCGGTTCATGTTATTTAGTCAAGTCATATCTGCAATATCTGCGGTGTTAAATGGTGTTCGGTGTGACGCATTTTCACCGATATTGTCTTGACTTGGCATATTGACGTTTATAGTGCTACTTACCGTTATGAATTATGATTATGCCATTTTCACGCTTTTACCTTTTTTAATATTGCCACACTATTATGTTATTAATAGTGTTACCTAACTACTCTTGCGAAGTGTCATTAGGAAAAGAAGAAACCAAGGAAGAAACAGCACAAAGAACAATATAAAAACAAAAAGTACATTTTCTCATTAAATGTTTTAAATACTTTAATTTCTTAAAATTCGGAAATCACCAATAAACGCTTAAATCAAACAAACAAATTACACAAATTGATTTAAACTCTGATACTAAAATGGAACAAATGGATATAGATTTAGATGTTAGACCTGGGACATCAAGGGAAGCTTACATGACCGGCGATGGTGTGGGAAAACCTAAAGCTTTTCCAAATTTAGGAACGAGTGGCCCAAATGTTATGGCTGATGCGGGTACAGTGCCATCGGTAACCATATCTTTGCATCCCTTGGTTATTATGAATATATCGGAACATTGGACACGTATACGAGCACAAGCCGGTGAAACATGTCAGGTATATGGTGCCTTGATCGGTAAACAGAAAGGCCGCAACATCGAAGTAATGAACTCATTCGAATTAAAAACCGATATAGTTGGACATGATGTTATCATCAATCGCGACTACTATATGACGAAAGAGCATCAGTATAAACAGGTATGGAAACAGGAAGTTATAAATGAATTTCGTACATTTGCACATGTAGCTTATATTTTATTAAGGTTTTTAGTGAATTAGACTTCATTGGCTGGTACACTACTGGAGAAACACCTACCGAAAAAGATTTAGCTATACACAAACAAATAGCTGAAATCAATGAATGCCCTATTATGTTACAATTGAATCCCTTGTCACGCAGCGTTGATCAACTTCCTTTGAAGCTTTTCGAATCCGTTATCGATATTGTGCGCAGTGAGGCCACCATGCTTTTTGTACCCCTAACCTATACTCTGGCTACAGAGGAAGCTGAACGTATTGGTGTTGATCATGTAGCACGAATGTCTACTAATGATACCGGTGAGAAGTCATATGTTGCCGAACATTTAGTAGCTCAGGAGAGTGCTATTAAAATGTTAAATACGCGAATCAAAATTGTTTTGAAATACATAAGAGATGTTGAGGCTGGGAAACTGGCAGCCAACCAGGAGATTTTGCGTGAGATATACGCCTTAAGCCATCGTCTACCTGTAATGCAAGGCGGTGCTTTTCAAGAGGAATTCTATACACAATGCAATGATGTTGGTTTGATTAGTTATTTAGGTTCTATGACAAAGGGCTGCAATGATATGAATCATTTTGTTAATAAATTTAATGTACTCTATGACCGTCAAGGCTCTGGAAGGCGTATGAGAGGTTTATATTTCTAAAATAAAATTTTGTCTTTAAATTAAAATAAAATTATTTCTTAAATAAAAACAAACACAAAAGGTGAAAAATTACAATCAATTCAAATTAAAAAAAAAAAAAACTTCAGGTAAAATTTTATTTGCATAATAAAATTATCTACGTATTTATGCTGGGAATTTTTTTTGTTGGATTGATTGATATGATGAAACAAACTATTTAACTATGCCACCAAGCATTTACCGAGATTTAAGATGTAAAACTTTAGAATTTATGGTCAACTTTTTCTGTCTGATTTGATTAGACTTTGATTGAATTCTGTATGTCCATTAGCTCGTATGATATAAGGGTAAATGCTCTAAAACTAATTTTGTTTAACCATTATGTGTGAAAGAATCGTTTAAATAGTTTGAGCCGTTTCTTAGTTATAGCGTTTCCAAAATCCACCTGCTACCAGCTTCTGTTGGACTGTTGTCACACCCATTATCTTATACAAATAGTGGGCCTTAATATAAAATTATATTTTGCATTATATTTTTATAGTTTTTAACGGTTAAGAGTAACACTTTTTAAGCTCACTTTACGGCCTTTCCTACATAACAAAAGTGTCATATAAAATTACCACGCGATTACCGAGATTTAACATGTACATCTTTGCATTTTATGGCCTACTTGGTCTGTTAATAACTCCGACTTCTTTGAAGATAGTAACATGAAATTCCATAAACTTGTAGAATTAGATATGGTCCATTAGTTCAGAAAAGTTTTTCCATATTTATTTTTCATTCTGATTTGATAGAATATAACTCAAATATGAGCATTAACAAATTTTCGAGCCAATGAATTTTTTTTTATAACAAAATCAAACTGTATTATAAAAGCAAACGTTTAATGTTATGTTGAAAACTATATCATGAACATTTTATATATTATCTTTTAAAGATAGAGGCAAATAATAGTTCGGGATGCTTTCCACATCTTCCATATTTGGTGCCACTATTGCACAAATACATATATTTCTTTTATCAGATTCGAATGTACAGTGAAACTTCGATATGACGAATCTAGAGGGGATCGAAAAATACTTCGTTATAGCTATTGATTCGTTATACATATGCATTGTGAAACCTTGGTATAACGAAATTTAAAGAAATACCAAAAAAAATCGTTATAACTACAGTTTTTTGTTTGTCCAAATTTTATTTTTAGAAGGGACTTCCCCGTTTTGCTTAAAATTTAATGTTGCTTTATTCTGACTTCGTTGTATGGAGGCTACAGTTCAAGACTTCGTTACTTAGAGGCTTTTGATAATGACTTACACACTTAAATGTTATATTAAAATGTTATGTATGTATTTCTCAATTATAATTTCGTTGTATAGAGGCTTTTGAAAAAATACTTCGCTATATAGAGGCTTTATAGCTCAGAATTTTTTCGTTATAGCTATAGAGCATTTTTGTATGAAAAACTTTGCAATAAAAAGGTTTTTCAAGGGACTCAGCTAAAAATTGGTTATATTGAGTTTTTCGTTATAACGAAGTAAACTTCGTAACATCGAAGTTTCACTGTATTAGATATAATTTTACCTTCGAATAGAAGACTATAAACCACGAATGCTTTCCGCAAAAAAACTTGAGCTGCACATAATATACATCGGTAAAAGCGCGGTTATACATTTTCTAATATATCGCACTCGAAAAAACCTAAAAAATTATTTCTTTTATTCTTTCAACAAATAACTACTTATTTGTAACTTTTTAAATAACTATATAAAAGGTAGCTTCAATAATACTATTTATGTAAAAAAATGCTACTAGTACGTAGACGCATGAGTGCGGGCAGTCCAAAACTAGTCCAAATGTATGAAACAAATATGACCAATTTAACATAAGGATGTTCTAGGGCAGGACAGGACCAAGTAGTCCTAATATGCTTTACATCTGGCTAATCTCAAAGCCAGTCAATGTTACCAATCCATGGACCACGCTTGAAACAACTATTACAATCGTAGCCATAAATATTTTTTTTAAAAACATGCTCCATGAATTCACTATGTAGAACAGTGCCGTAATCACTACATATTTTTGCTAAATTAGATTACTTGGTACAGCAAACTTATGCAGGGTTAAGAAATATGAAAGATAATTAATTTATTGAAGAAGTTTTTATTTATATTTAATATCCTAAAGTTCAACAATTGCGATTATGCAAATAGACAGATGTATGAAAATAAAAGTTCAGCTCACCAATATTGCAAACAAAATAATTTAAAATCCTTTTTCAGTATCACACATCAAGTATTATTTTAATATGCACATACAAATATGTACTTACATATTTTTTCTTTAAATTCCATCACATTTCGTTCTTTTTCAGTTATTTAAGTAAAGTACATGTACTATGTAAAAATAAATTTCTTTCACTTTTTTGTTTTCAGTAACAAAACCAATTAAATTCATAATTTTGTGAACTACATACACAGAATTTTAAATGCTACATTTGTGTTAACTTAAAGTTGGAGTTTAATCTTACAATATACAACGCCCTTAAACAATTAAAATGTGTATGAACCTTTTTTACCAGCTCTTGACTTTAGCTGCATACTATGTCTTAAATGCAGAAATTTTTCAATCCAATTTGTACAACTGTCAAAAATATAAACATCCAATAAAAAACACAATTCGAAAAATTAGTGCATAATAAGACTTCACATAATAAACAGAATTTAAAGGAAAGTTCATGAATACTAATCTACTTTTAAAGCTTAAAAAAGCGAATCTTTTTGAAGGTTTATAAGTATTGAAAAAAATGTAAGTGTATGCATATTAATGTCTCTAGAGATGAACAAAATAGCTACAATTTCTTTATGTGTATAATATATAAAGATCAAATCCATTTAATATCTAATGATTGTAATCCTCTAATTTCAAATTAGCGAATTGTTGCAGAAATTCGACTTCTAGTGGATGCATTTCTTTGGCAGGTATAACAATCGAATGAAGCGGACCGCCCAAGTCCGTAGAGGCCATGTCACGTAACGTACTTACCACAATACGTTGGTTATCATGTCCTACACGGGCAAGGCCCACACACAGAGACTGTTCGTTCAATATCGTATTACGTTCCAAAGCATCCTTTTTCTCAACTATTGCCAAAAGTTGTTGGGCTGCCTCAGCTGCGGTCATAAAACGTGGCGCCATATATTCCTTTCTCCCCCGCATTAACGATTCTAAAGTGGGCTCTTTCACTTTTATATCAAGTAAACACAATGTGTGCATGTTGTGCAGTCGATTAAGCTTAATTTTATCGTAAAAACTATCAGGCTTCCAGGTCTCATCCCAATATGGGATGGATACAGTTTCGCCAAATTTGTACAACTGAAGGCCACAACAACCGATGGCATTCATAATGGAGGCATTGTGTATCACTTTGTAGGGAATTTTCTTTTCTTTGGCCCTTAAAATAAAATCAGTGTGTGTAGTAGCGCCAAATGGATCACCTACCACTAATAAAGCAACATCCTCATCGTTAGAACCAGCCAAAATTTCATCAGCACCTTGCTCAACAAGGTCACGATCCGCCAGCAATATAGGACGACCATAAAGTGCTTCCTATTAACACGTTTTGTTTTTACTTTATACATATGTAATTAGTGAGCAAAGAACCTTGTTATACTTACCAATTCTTCTTTTGGACAGCCCATTATGGATGTATACATTTCTAAATATACTCTCGCACATTGTTTTACAATTTCAAGGCCTTTTACTGTAATGTCCTTGGGATCTCCTAAGCCCAAACCAATTAAATAAAACATGACGATGAGCGTATCTGTGATGTGGTTACGCTGTTTTTTGTGGACAATGCTTTTATTTCTTAAGCAAGCAATTGAGATAATTTTTTTTTTAATTTTCACACTTCCTGATTTCAATCCTAGTTGCCTGCGACGATGAAGCTTTAGGACAGACACGTGCTGATGGCTTGTTGCTTTTTTTCTATGTAAGTTGCCTTTACTTGTTTTTTATTTAAAGAACCAATATGCCAAGACGAAACAAAAGCGAAATTTGAAAGAAAACAAAATGTCAAAATCATTTTCAAGGTCGATGTGAGTCAGGTGCCGAAATATTGAAAAAAACCATTTTTTTTCTAAGTTCATACTCAACGACCACACCGAATAAATCATTTTCATATAGACGTACAAGTACTATGTTCAGACATGCATCTTAATTGAGTCATTTAAAATTCAAATGGGATTATCAACTTTGGTGTTCACACATTTACATATAATTTACTTAACTCAATTAATATAACTTAAAAACTTAGTCTCAATATATTAATAAAATCACTCATATGATTATATTGATTATAGAAATTACAATATTATAAAAAATATGTTTTTAAGTGGTAAATATTTAATTATTTTTCAAAAACAATTTTCATATATAATATTGTCACTATCGGAATTGTTCTGACTGTACACATTTTATAGGGGTTGTATGGGGAATTTGGCTCAATTTATGGTATAAAAAGTACTAATTGCTCAATTTATTAAGTGTGTTCTTGTATGGTAAATTGAGCTTGGTAATTAAAGCTTCAGTTGCGTATATTTACTAATATAACAATTAAGATACATGTCTGAACATAGTACATATTACTTTCACAATTTCATTTTCAATATCGAATAACTTTTAATTCAAATGTATGTACGTACATATATTCTATCATTGAGTCAGTTATTAAAAAAATATTGTACAAATTTTCAGTTCTTTAAACAGATAGAATAATTTGGCTATATTATCATAAAATAGAACATCGAACTTTCATGTAGTTATGCTTTGCAATTCAAAATATCTTACGATTCGTGTAGGAAGTAGGAAGTCTGCCAGTATTGTTATTTATATATATTTATATTTATATATATATATATTATATATATAAAATTAATTAACACTATTTTTTCGACCTTTTTTGTTTCAATATATATAATTTTTGTAATCAACGCTTGATTACAAAAATTATATATATTATATATATATATATATATATATATATATATATATATATATATATATATATATATATATATATATATATATATATATATATATATTGGTTTATACCAACCTAAAAATAAAAGTGAAGAGTAAAACTTGTTTATAGCGAATTCCGTGGGACCAGAAAATATACATCGTTATTCGAGAAGTTCTTAATAAACAGCGGTTTATTTCGTACGAAAATGGCAATCAAAGCGTGTGGGCTTGAAATTAGTTCGTGTCAGCCGATAATTCATTATAAACCACTTGTTCGGTGCATAAACTAGAACTAGACTCGACAACTTTGTAAACATGCATAAAGTTTGTGTGAAAGGGAGAGCTAATCTAGTTGTTTTTATATAGATATCTCTTCACACAAACTTTATGCACGTTATACAGTTTATGCAAAATATGATTCGGACCCTTTTTATACGTCAAAGTTGAGTACTCTGGTTGAGTACTCTGTGGTTCGGTGTAAAAACATGCTTTTTTCCTATGTCAACACATATACATAAGTATGTATGTATATGTATATATCATATTCTGTGTATATATGTATATTCTGTGGTTTTTATATAGATATCTCTTCACACAAACTTTATGCACGTTATACAAAGTTTATGTAAAATATGATTCGGACCCTTTTTATACGTCAAAGTTGGGTATTCTGTGGTATATATAAATAGACCTTGCTATATTCTTATTAAGGCACAGGGTGTACCCATCATCATCATAATATATCATCTAATCATATTCGAAATTGCTCTTATATATCAAACTGAAGATAAGTAATTCTCTTCATTGTGATTTTGGATCAAAATTTGCTATGAAATGTATAATTTAGCTATCATTTTGCATCGCATGTTGTGCTTATTAATACACTAGGCAATCTAAGCTGCCTGGGGCCCATTACACTGGTCAACAAATTTGCTAATTTTTTTGGTCACATGAAAATTTATATCAAATTTTGAATATACTAGGGCCACCAAACAATAATATATCAATGAAAAAAAATGTGCACATCATGTTTTCTTGTGATATCAAAATATATATTTTCGTAAAAAGTACAAAATTCAGCCACACTTACAGAATTATTTCCTAATATCTAATAGATACTTATGATTTTCTTGAATATTTGGCTTCCGGTAGGTCCCTTTTAAGTCTCCAACAATAGTCTGCTAACATTCCTGTACTCCATTTCCCTTGATAACGCTTCTCCATTAAGAAAATGTCTTGATGGAACCTCTCACCTTGTTCGTCACTCACAGCAGCCAAATTTGCCGGAAAGAAATCCAGATGAGAGTCCAGCATATGTATTTTCAAGGACATATTACACCCCAAAGCTTTAAATGATATCATAAGTTCATTTATTAAATCTTCGTAATTTTCCGCTTTATGATTACCTAGAAAATTTTGAACAACATTCACAAAATATTTCCAGACCCCAAAAGCTCAGCCTGTTTTTTAGACAGATTCAAATCACGTACTAAATCGTTTAAATCACATTGTGTCAATAAGTGCGGTTCTTTTGAAGTTGACGGTTCATAACTTGGGTACTATCTTCAGATACCTTATTATGCTGACTGAGAAAAAATTCCGAACTATAATTCTCACTTTTGAACGATTTGGAGGCATCGGCACAGGCAGTTCGGCACTATGTAGGATGGGTCTCTTGGCCGAAGACAAGTTTGGATACTGGATAGTGTGTTTGGATTTGGTAGTAATACCTTTTGTTTGAGTCAAACAAAAATAACAATCACTTACATGATCCTTTGGTTCCGTCTAAATCATTGGTATAGCAAATGACAAATGTCTAGGTTCTTGTTTAGCCCAACCTAAAAGTAGCCTCACACACGTTACACAACATTTATGTGGAACCCAGGATTTGTCTTGATTCATCACAGGAAAACCAAAATAGTCTAAATAGCACTGTTCAATTAGTGATGTGAAATTTCGACGCTGAGATGTAAAAACTAATTCTCCACACACATAACAAAAATTGTCCGGGTTGTTCAAACACTTTCGTGGCATATTTACGATCTAACTAATGCAAATAAAATGTAATACTACATTTACACCTACGCAAAATCTAGTACTTATGAGATTTTGAGGGAAATCTAGCTCTTTTCTACCAGATTTCCCATACAAAACAAAATCTACTTACGAACTAGATTTTAGCAAAATCTCACAAAATCTTCCAATACTGAATGATGCAACTGTGTATTTTTTGGTATTATACTGAAATATACAGCGCTGAATAAGAAAATTTTGACAATTGTAAGGAAAAAAAGCGGGATAGAAACAAAAGATTTGCGGTAACAAATGCTTCTGTTTTTTCTTACGTAGCGATACCAGCTTCATTTGCATTTTTTTATATGTAGAGGTATAATATATTAAAATTTTGATTTTCCCTTGCATTTTTTGAACAAAATAAAATAAAAGTTTGGAGACAATTTTTTATTCTTTCTTTAGTCAGCTGTTTGTTATGAAAATGAAATCCAATAATACGTCAAAAAGCAGTGGTCTAAACGGCAGAGATTTTCTTCGAGATTTCAGCTGAAATCTATTAGATTTTGCGTAGGTGTAAATGTAGTATAATTTAGCAAACACAATAGTTACACAGTCGACTAAATGCAGTTATGTAAACAAAGAAACGTATATGAGGTCAGAAATGAATATGTAGCTGTCACAATAAAACTGGATGTGATAGAAACAATACTGTTATATATTTTTAATGAGGGTACACCAACATAAATAAAAATCATAACAAAGTTCATGTGACAAAAACAGTGTTGACCAGTGTTATTACTCTGCATGCGCTTGCAACTCATATTCATTGCGCCATCTAGTGTAAAATACTAAATACATAAAGAGTATATGACTTGTAATGTACATACACATAAACTTTAATTTTAATGGTAAACGTTCCTTGATCATATTATTTTCCTTCAAATATCTAACAACACATACATATGTATGTATATACTTATATGACATATGTATATACTTATATGACATATGTATATACTTATATGTGTAATCATAAGAAAATTCATAAATATTGTGTAACATGTTACAGTGAATGAAAGTCAATTTATATGTATGTATACGTAAACATTTTGTTGTTTTTGCCCTTGTCAGATGATGAGCGTTATACATATGCGTCTCTCTTCCATTCTTATAAGTTCACCATACATAATATCGATTCGTTTACATAGTGAAGATTTGAGTATACAAAAGGCAAATACGTAACATACATTTTTTAATTCAGTGTCTGTTGTAGGGTATGACAAACGACGTGAAATTAAACAGGGCGATATAAAAGTAATATTTTATATAGTTTTCACAGAGTTGATACTAATCATTTATAATAATTGTATTGATGTCTAATATATTGGCAAAAGTTATATATTCTCTACACATAAAGAAACAAAAACATTTGTTTAATTTGAAATTTAATCGCAGAGATTTGTTTTAGTGTGCAATTGAAATTAGTATTTTTGCAGATTATAAAATTTATTACGAAGTCGTTTAATAAGCCTCACCACAAAAATATTTACATTTATCCGCCAACTTTTTATAAGGAGTGGCAATAGTAGTCTTTATTCGATCTAATGAATTCGATTTAAATGGAACTTATTATAATTTCTATCGGAGATTATATCTGAGATAATGGGAAAGAAAATTTGGCACTTTTGTATTGAAAACAAAACACTTAAATTGTTTGCAAACGAAGATTTATTTTGTCAAACGAAGATTTCGTTTGTAACATGATATATAGTATTTGAAAATATAATAATCTTATCGTATAATTTTTGTTTTTATTTTTTATTCCGGCTCTAGGTCATATATTAAATAAAACTTCTTTTTTTTTTTGTTTTATTTAAATTTTTTTATTTTTTTATTCCATATTTCGATCACCATCGGTTCTCTTCTTCAGGAATTTAAGTAAAGCAAACTTTTTATCATATTTTATAAGGCAAATTACATGTGATAGTTATCAAAGAACAAATTACAACAAAGACAAATGTGTAAATCATTCTGACAAACACTAGCAGAACGGAACAACATGCTGTTTTCGAAAGCCGCTACACTTTCATCATCAGCGTTCTTGTGTTTGGTCCACTTCTGTGGTGTCAGTTGATGTATATTTCAGCTATTTATACAAATTTTCACTGTAAATGTAATACGAGAATTGTTTTTTTTGATTCATCGTATCACAATTTGTGAAAGCTTTTTTTGTAATGAAAAGCTCTAATTACACATCACTAACTTACAACAGTCTTGCCATTATTATTTATTCTTTACCAACCATACACATGCTTATTTTTTAATTTGCTTATATTTATTTTTTTACTTATGACAAACTTGTTTGGTTTGTTACTATAAGTATGTATATTTTATTAATTTCATATTGATGTTCTTCGGCGTGCCTTCCGTTAGTTAAGTATATATTTGTTAATTTTTCCGACCTAATGATATGTAATTTTTGTTTTTATTTTTTATTCCGGCTCTAGGTCATATATTAAATAAAACTTCTTTTTTTTTTTTGTTTTATTTAAATTTTTTTATTTTTTTATTCCATATTTCGATCACCATCGGTTCTCTTCTTCAGGAATTTAAGTAAAGCAAACTTTTTATCATATTTTATAAGGCAAATTACATGTGATAGTTATCAAAGAACAAATTACAACAAAGACAAATGTGTAAATCATTCTGACAAACACTAGCAGAACGGAACAACATGCTGTTTTCGAAAGCCGCTACACTTTCATCATCAGCGTTCTTGTGTTTGGTCCACTTCTGTGGTGTCAGTTGATGTATATTTCAGCTACAGTGAAAATTTGTATAAATAGCTGAAATATACATCAACTGACACCACAGAAGTGGACCAAACACAAAAAAAAGAAGTTTTATTTAATATATGACCTAGAGCCGGAATAAAAAATAAAAACAAAAATTACATATCATTAGGTCGGAAAAATTAACAAATATATACTTAACTAACGGAAGGCACGCCGAAGAACATCAATATGAAATTAATAAAATATACATACTTATAGTAACAAACCAAACAAGTTTGTCATAAGTAAAAAAATAAATATAAGCAAATTAAAAAATAAGCATGTGTATGGTTGGTAAAGAATAAATAATAATGGCAAGACTGTTGTAAGTTAGTGATGTGTAATTAGAGCTTTTCATTACAAAAAAAGCTTTCACAAATTGTGATACGATGAATCAAAAAAAACAATTCTCGTATTACATTTACAGTGAAAATTTGTATAAATAGCTGAAATATACATCAACTGACACCACAGAAGTGGACCAAACACAAGAACGCTGATGATGAAAGTGTAGCGGCTTTCGAAAACAGCATGTTGTTCCGTTCTGCTAGTGTTTGTCAGAATGATTTACACATTTGTCTTTGTTGTAATTTGTTCTTTGATAACTATCACATGTAATTTGCCTTATAAAATATGATAAAAAGTTTGCTTTACTTAAATTCCTGAAGAAGAGAACCGATGGTGATCGAAATATGGAATAAAAAAATAAAAAAATTTAAATAAAACAAAAAAAAAGAAGTTTTATTTAATATATGACCTAGAGCCGGAATAAAAAATAAAAACAAAAATTACATATCATTAGGTCGGAAAAATTAACAAATATATACTTAATCTTATCGTATGATAGGTTAAAAATATATTTATTAGTACTCTAACAAAAATCAATACATAGTAGGTGATGAGGTATAAAAAGTAAAACTGTCGATATACTCAAGCAGTATACTTGTAGTTCACTTGATATTTTTTTATTTCAATGTGTTGATTGATATGCATACATGTTCATTGAGAACAAGTTTTTATATCATTTGTTTGTTAATGGCAGCTTTTATACATTAATAGCAAATCATAGAAAGACCTCCGGGGATATTTATTGCACTTGATAGGGTCCATTTCCAAGGCCGACATTACAGTTTAGCAATCATTTAACCTTGGTGGTTACTTGATGATTTTTGTATAGGTATGCAATATTTTAGGCTTCATGAAATATTGTGAAAGGTATACCTGCATAGACAGCATTGAAATGGGGTATATATATATATATATATATATATATATATATATATATATATATATATATATATATATATATATATATATATATATATATATATATATATATATATATTTTATATATATATATATATATATATATATATGTTTGTATAAGTATATGTATTATATATATATATATATATATATATATATATATATATATATATATGTATATATATATATATATATATATATATATATATATATATATATTTGTATAAGTATAAGTATATATATATATATATATATATATATATATATATATATATATATATACAGTAGTTTTCCGATTTAACGAACCTAATTGTTGTCAGGCTTGTTCGTTAAAGTGAATTGTTTGTTATATCCAGCACTAAATTAAAAAAGAAAAGCGAGCTCTTTTTTTGGTCAAAACTCAAAATATGTATAGTATTTTTTAAATATTTTATAACAAATTATAATAATTAAAATACATACATATTTCATTAAAAATATAAGGAAAGAAAAATTACAAAAAAAGCACCGAAACCGGTCTGTTTTTCAACCAACCGCGGAATCACGGAATGTCATTCCAAATTATTTAAAAAATTGGTTAAGCACAGTATGTTTTTTCTTGTGAATAATATCTTTTTCTTAATGGCATCTTCTTGAAGCTCTCTCAAAGGCATTAAATTCGAAATGATTAATAGCATCTTCGTGTTTTATTTTGGGCTCTAGAATTTCAGTTTCATCAAACTTCACCATTTTCATTGTGTTCATCTTCAATTCTCAAATAATATCAAGCAAAAACTTCAGAAGAAGAAAACTAATGGTACATTTTAATATTCATTCTTTTTTTTGCTATTTTTTTTAGAAATTATCTAATTTATTTTATAAGGTACTCAGTAGAAAAAATTTGGGTGTTCGTTAAATGCGATGTTCATTAAATCGAATATTCGTTAAATCTGAAAACTACTGCTTTAAAGACAACAATATTAATTTCTTTTTATATTTATGTTTTGTTGTTGACACCCCATGAATATGTATTTATACTTGGATATGCCTGTATACGTAAGGTGCAAACGAATTACGCGATAAAGCTTAATGTACAATAATGTTATTTAGATGCGTAACGAAGGAGACGCCTTCATGTACGGTACGTGCTGTGTCATTCGTGGCCTTGCCACTCATACATAGTGTAGCTTACAAGATCTGTTGACGGATGGTAGCATCAGTAGAACGACCGACGCGAAAACTTTGTTAAGCAAGAAGCAGAAAAGGTGGTATCAGAGTCGACTACGATTAATGTCGACGGTAAAATATCAAATACATATTGATATAGTACATCTTTTGTGATTCTGTATAACCGGCAGATTGTTAAATGAAATTTATGAATTAAAGTGTGAATAGCTGCAAAATATAAAGCAAAAGTTTACATATATATTACACAACATATAAACTACGCATTTTTGCGGTCAATGTAAAATCATTTGATAAACCTGCTAATATTATATACCGCTCGTCCTCGCAGCAAATTTTATGAACAGCAGCATAATTTTAATTTATAATTCAGAATAGACTGCTCAAAAAGCCCAATGAAAAGTTTTCTTTGGTGAAACACAACTAAAATATCAGCGGCGTTGAAAATATTTACCGCCGTCGTCGCTTAACTAATTGTGTGCTTGATTTTCTCCAATGTGTAAGAAGTTACGAAAAGCATTAAAAATTAAGTATAACTTAAACAAATTGAATGGAACTTTTCTATAAATTTTTCAATATACTCTTTAATTTTTGATCCATTAAAAATGATACAAATATAATATAAATTATAAAACTTTTATTATTAAATGCTGGCATTTGGCGTCAATGATAGCAGAGTATAAATAGTGCTTTTTTTGAAGCACACACAAACAATCGCAATCGTAGATATTTTTGCAACACAATAAACGAGAAAACTGCAATAACCCGACAGAAACAACTACAACTTCAACATGGGTATAAACACGGAGAGTTCTAATAACAATGATAATGTCGCGAAAGATAATGAAATAACAGGAACAACAAATTCACTACAGCAACAGGGACAAACTAAACAACCACAAAACTCCGATACAGTTTCAGCTACAATAAATATACAAGGTGAGATGACTGAAATGCAGCTAAATACTAACACAGAAGACACACTCGATGCCGCAATCATCGACAAATCTCAACAGAAATTTCGTTGGAGAAGAGTTTTTAACACCACAGGTCCTCAACCGCGGCCGCGACATGGACATAGAGCCATAAATATAAAAGAGTTGATGGTTGTCTTTGGGGGTGGCAATGAAGGTATCGTTGATGAATTGCATGTTTATAATACCATAACAAACCAATGGTTTGTTCCTGCCATGAAGGGAGATGTTCCACCCGGTTGTGCAGCATATGGGTTTGTTTGTGAAGGTACTCGTATGTTTATATTTGGAGGTATGATTGAATATGGCAAATATTCGAACGAGTTGTACGAATTACAAGCTACAAAATGGGAATGGCGAAAAATGCAACCGGAAGCACCTGATAACGATGCACCTCCTTGCCCACGTTTGGGGCATAGCTTCACATTAGTTGGGGACCGTATACTCTTATTTGGTGGTTTGGCCAATGAATCTGACGATCCCAAGAACAACATCCCAAAATATTTAAATGATTTTTATATTTTAGAAACACGAGGAGCCCACAGTCACAACGGTAAGTGGATAGTACCAAAAACCTATGGTGAGAGTCCACCTCCCCGAGAGTCCCATACAGGTGTTAGTTTTACTTGCAAATCCACCGGAAAATTGTATCTTTTGATATATGGTGGAATGAGTGGATGTCGTCTGGGAGATTTGTGGTTGCTAGACATTGATACAATGACTTGGTCGAAGCCCTGTACTAGAGGAAGAGCACCACTCCCTCGTTCTTTGCATAGTGCCACTATGATCAACAATAAAATGTATGTCTTCGGTGGTTGGGTTCCTTTGGTTGTTAACGATTCAAAGGCCACTACAGAGAGGGAGTGGAAATGTACTAACACTTTAGCCGTTTTAAATTTAGACACTATGACATGGGAAAACGTTACCATGGACACCGTAGAGGAGCATGTGCCACGTCCAAGAGCTGGTCACTGTGCTATTGGAATTCATAGTCGCTTGTATGTTTGGTCAGGACGAGATGGCTATCGTAAAGCTTGGAATAATCAAGTGTGTTGCAAGGACTTATGGTATCTAGAAGTTGATCGCCCTTTATATGCCGTAAAAGTAGCATTAGTAAGGGCTTCTACCCACGCCTTAGAAATTTGTTGGCCAGCCACAACTTTTGCCTCGGCTT
This sequence comes from Germaria angustata, assembly GCA_963681545.1. Classification (NCBI taxonomy): domain Eukaryota; kingdom Metazoa; phylum Arthropoda; class Insecta; order Diptera; family Tachinidae; genus Germaria; species Germaria angustata. The sequence continues at coordinate 68,583,195 of OY812998.1, read as the reverse complement.
ATGAACTACAAATACAAAAAATTGAACCTCCTTCAGGAATAGTTAAGGTAAATCCAATGCAAGGATCTACAACTCCCCTCGGTGCTTCTTCACAAATGGCAAATGGTAATCAAAATGCTGCAGCAATAAATTCAGCTGCCAGTTCCAGTGCTGTTGCGAAATTTCATCGCTTACAAAGCGCTACTGCGAGTCCAACAGTGCCGGCAGCAGCAGCAAGCGTTACACCAATGTCAACTACGCCAACGGTCGATCAAACAACAATAACTGCAGCTCAGATGCGCGTTACAAGTCAATCTGGAATTGTAAATAAACTGCAGTCGCCTGCTGTAAGCCAGCAAGGATCTGTGAACGCTTCTGTTCAACCTGTAAGTACGGGAATTTACATTGCACAAGCACAACAATCAACATTGGCAACTGCTTCAGCAGGAGCTGCAACCACTTCACAATCTATAACCTCTGTTGCTGGTGGCAACTTAAGTCAAACGACAACTCAGCCAACAATTGTAAACACTGGCTCCAATATAACCACAATATTGCAAAAATTCCGACCAACAACGGTGGTTTCAAGACCGGTCACTACAATTACCAGCACTGTCAGCTCAATGGTGTCGCCTATTACTTCTCAACAAATGGTCATATCGTCAGTTTCATCTAGTACAAGCAGCAGTGGTTTGCGCGTTGTCAATACAGTTTCGCAACCTGCAATGGTTGCAACAAGCTCGGCCAACAGCACGGTACGTCTGGTTTCCGCCGCAGGAACGCCAGCACTACGCTTAAGTACAACACCATCTGCAGGAAATACTACAGCTGTATTAAAAACTACAACTGGAACTCCAGGACAAGTTACAAATGTCAGTCAGCTAACCGGAAACCAAACAATACAGCAAACGTCTACAAACAGTGGAGGCACAACATCAACTACCATCGGAGGTAAACAATACATCATACAGAAACCATTGACACTCGGTTCCAACGTACAATTCCAATTAGTAAAGACGAGCAGTGGCGGAGTAGCTGTACAAACATTTCCTAAAATTAATATAAATATGGCAAAAGGAGGAAATACAGCATCAGCTACCGGACAGGCAGTTGGCCAAACTGGAACTGGAGTACAAAATAAGCAGACTCAATTTATAGTAAGCGGAAATGTTGGTAATGCCACGGGCCAACAAAAACAAATCGTACCGGGCAACCTGGTCAAGCTAGTTTCTCCGCATACCTTAAGCGGTGGCAAAGTGATAATGAAAAACTCGAACATTTTGCAAGTGGGTAAAATGACTTCAAACGTCTCGGGAAAGCCTGCATTTGTAATAACCAATAAACAAGGACAACAGCTAACTAATCAACAAATAATTATAGTCACTACTGGCGCAGGAATACGTACCATACCTTCGGGGGGCGTTGTAACCAATGCCTCATCTTCCAATATTGTATCAATAGTGGGTTCCACTTCTACTACGGCATCCAGTACCACGAGGAATGTAGTTAACACCCAATCTGGCATGAAAATGCTGCGCAATGTACCGACTAGTGCCGTAAGACCCATTACTATTACTTCGACTGCGGGTAACAACAATGCAACTCAACAGTTACACCAGAATCAACAATTTACTTCGGGAGGAGCTGGAATTCATCAGAAAACAATAACACTTGGTGGTAAGGCCGTAACGGTACAAATGTCTTCAAATCCCTCTTCGCTGTCAGCTGTTCCGAAAACTGTTACAATTGTTGCATCTAATAGCGGTCAATCACAAAATCAAAATCAAATAATAACTACAGGCGGGACGAGTGGCAGCACTGCCGGAAAATTAGTTATGGTACCCACTAATTCGGCTACAGCGGCTGGCAAGAAGGGCTTTGTCAATATATTCAATGCCAATAATACACTGCAACGTACTATCACATTATCGTCTAAAGGTACAGTTGTGCAACAGCAAAGTCAACAACAAAATATTACTACTGCTACAATTGGCGCTGGTAGCTCTAATGAAAATGTCAATGATTCAATTGCTATTGCTCTGGGAGAACAGGCATGCAACGAAGGTGACACCATGGACGATATAATTGAACAGTTAGACGGTACTTCCGAGATTCCATATGAAGGAATGGAAGAAGATATTGATGCAGAAATATACCAACGGGATAGTGAAAACAAATCTAGTTTGCATTGCTTTGACGATTTGGGTTTAAGAAAAAATTCAGCTGATCATTTAACTACAACGTCCCCTGAGGATACTGAAGCACTAGCAGAAACAACAGTAACAAATTACTTGTGCACATCGATATAAATAATTTTTTTTATTAATATAACTTATTTATTAAGGTAGAATATACTATTATACATTTTACACAAAATTAAATGGATGAAATTATTGGTTAAATTGATTCAAATCATTTACTATTGATAATTTGCAACAATCCACTTTAGTTTCTTAAATACAATAGATGATTCAAACTAACAAACAATAAAAAAAAACAAATTGTAAGAAATCACTCATACTTAATGTATGTTTTTTTAATTCATTCACTATTTTTGCTGTATGCTTTTATCATTTCGTTTTAAGGGCCTGTACTGTTACATGCGAATGAAAATTTCGTTCCAATGTTTACATTGAAAACGAATTTAATTTTTTATTTTTAATTCAAAAAAATTTTCAAACGATGATGAAAAATCGTTCCAATTGAAAACCCACACCGAAATGTTCTATCGCATTTAGTGGGGCAGGTTCTAAATGTATGTTTTACATTTTTGAATTAGATGTAATAAAAAACTTTTCGATTTTGAAAATAAAGGAATACAAAAAATAATGTACATGTAATACTAGTTTATTTTTTGATTAGTTACGTAATGATGAACAAGGTGTATATGGTTCCTACATTGAGTTTTATTAGTTTGATTACAGATAAACGTGAGCAAATTGCTTTTTTAAACTCCTCCAATGCAACGATGTGTTTGTCTTCAATATGGCTTAATGATGCAAATTCTAATTCGTATTTGGAAATTTTGAACACTAGACATACATAGGTATACATATAAACAAATAGAAAACTAAAAAAGTTCACAAATTTAATTTAAAAAAGAAATTATAATAACAATTATAATAAGAAATAATAAGTAATAATAAGTAATAAATGAAATTTTTTTATTGCTTCCGAAGTATCCGATAGTGCATTTTTTGTACTTCCTATCAAGTTAAGAAAATATTGATTAAATTAAAAAAGCTTATATCTTTGATTTTACATGAAAACAGTAAATTTTTAAATGAAAGTGTTACCTTCACATAAGAAAAAAAAAAAATATTGTAACTATTGGCAAGTTGGTATCCTTTCAAGACTTTTTTTCTAGTCATAGATAGCCAATTGGTTATTTAAATGAAGTTATTTTCTTAAAAAAAGTATAGGCTCTTAGAATATTGAAGATATCTTATAACTCAGTAAAGGACATTAAAAATATAATTTTGCAATGATAAATCCAAGTTAAAATCATTTGGAAATTAATTAATTTTTTACATAAAAATTTGCGTGTTTAAGACTTTTTAGGAAGCGCTTGCTAACTGTATTTCTCCCACACCTTCCTCTCACAGGTACTATGTATCTGCAAATATTAACATAGTGCCTTTACTGTTTTATATGCTCATCTGCCTTTGGTGGTATACGCGTTGACTGTTAAACATGTCATGATAAAATAATATTCCGAAGTTCGAGTCCAAGTCCAATCTACAAAAATATCAATAAAAAATTTAATTATTTGAACAAAAATTAGATGTGTAGTAAGGATGGTTTTCATATGTAATGCAATGCAAAATATATTCGAATGGCATCTGAATTACTTCAAAAAGCTCGTTTTTTAAACATATTGAACAGGCTACAAGGTAACATCTTGCAATGACAAGTCTATGTTAAAATCGTTGGAAATAATTCGAAATTCGTGAGTTTGTGTACTTAGTCTCCTAATACCAACTCCAATAAAAATAGGCTTCACCAGCGAACGAGCAAGCATTAACTTCATCTGCACTGGCAATATAAAAATAACGCTAAATTATTGCCGTAAAGACTAACTGTCTCAGATATGAAATGATTAATATGCATTAAAAGTTCAGCCTATCTAGGCACAATCCGAAGCAATAAAACTTCCCGGCAAACTGAATCCTAGAGTAATAATATTATTTAGGTACAATTTGTTAGATACTGTTCAGATTGTAAACTATTTTCTGAAGCCTTAAGATTATAGAAGAAAGGAAAAGTGGATTAGCCCGCACTTCAATTTCCTTCTCATTTCAATAAAACGAGAAAGGCCAAAACAAACTTTTCTTGTATGAACGTAAAAGCTAGTTTAAAAGGGAATTAAAAAAACTTGAGCAAGCAAACTTATTTTTAACCGACTTCAAAAAAGGAGAAGTTATTAATTCGAGTGTGTGAACTGATTTCCAATTTTTTTTTGTTTGACAGGGTTTGCTTGCAGGTTGCGCTCATATTTTTTTTTTTGAAAATTGGACGGGCTATTCGCTCTCCCGAAATATTCATTATCGTATAACTTCTCTATTTATGTACTGGATTTTAAAGTTATTATTATTATTTTTTATTTATTATTATTATTATTTTTTTTTCTGAAAGGGTTTTCTTGTACTTTGATTTCCCAAATATTTAACTGCAAATCGGACGGAGAGAATGGCTGCTTGAAATATTGATTATACCATAACTCCGGAATTTATCTACCTATTTTCAAAATTTTTAGTTTAAGAAAGTATCTTTCCTGTGAGCAAAATATAAAATGGAAATGGACTAGATTCGGTTTTAAACTAACCCATAGTTTCTTCGGTTTTGTAATCTGCTCGATTGGTTTATTGTATTGAGGTCGGTTTTTTCCCAGAATTATTAGTTTTTAAACTGAGAACGGTCCACATATCTATGTACATCTGCAAGCTCTAAATGAAATAACCGACATCAAAGATAATCGATATGATTACAAACAAGATGATTTTTTTTCTTTCCTATAAAAAAAAATAAAACAAATTCGGAGGGACTGAAATGTTTACATTTATTCGCGGCAAGAAGAAATAGAAATTTTACTATTTCTGATATTTATATCAAAACATTATTATTAATTTATCAACAAAAATATCAAAAAGATAACATCTGCGGATGAAGTTGGTATGTAATAAAAAATATATTTTGCAGTTGTTTCCGTAAATGTCTCCTCTTCATATTTTAATGGAGCCGGTTAAACTTGTTATTATAAATAACTTAAGATTTTTATTGTGGTTTCTTCGCCGTTATTACGATTATTTTTATTGGGAGTACATTCAACTATATTTTGCAATTCTGCTTCCAGAGGTGGCAATGAAGTATAAACAATTATTATGCACCTTTAAAATGAAGCAGACAATCCAAACAGTTCCAATAGTGCCTGTGCCACTGCCATGGTTTTATTTTACTTTAATGTGCATACATATGTATGTACTTATGTACATACTTATTATATATGTACATACATACATTAAAATGGTGTATGTTATACTAATACAACTACTGTTACTGCTCTTTCTTCTATTACAACTTCTTTTTTCTTTCATTTAATTTTCTTCTTAATGTGCCAGTGGAGTTATTGATAAAGTATTTTTTATACAGGGTGGAAAATATATATTTCAACCAAAATATATTTACAATGGCATTCATTTAAAAAATTGATTTTGTTGATAAATTTATTATAAAATCCCTTTATCGCTCTAATTAGAAAACTTTTACACACTTAGGATTGCGTGCTCTTTTCTAATAATTTTGCTTTTATTGAAGAGCAGTACATTTACTCTTTTTTTTATGAAAACGAAAGCAATTGTATACTTTTTTACAACACGTCAAAAGTTTTACTTTATAATTGTTTACTCTTTTAAAATCGACGATATTTTCATAGTGATTAAGAAAATTAGAAAAACCTTTAAAGTTAGTACTTGACATTTTTTCTCGAAAAATTAAAATGTACACATATTTATCATAGTCTCTAAATTACAATTTAAGTCAAGCTTCTGCATATCGTAGTAAGACGTTTGTATACAATGTATTTTAAATGATTGGATTGTAAAGACTACCATACATTTTAGACTTCCATTAAATAACCATGATGCTCGTGGTAAAAAAAATTTAATATAACTCTGAGCAAATGTGAAATAAGGTATCAATGAAATACAAGTCACAATTCTCTTAATATACAAATAAATTTAAGTTATATTAAAAATATATTTTATTCAAATGTACCCATACGATTTTATACGAAAGGAAAGAATTCGTATTCCAATACGCATCGTAATGCTTCTTTAGAATTGCGCGCGACTTAAGGAGTTAGTTTAAATTTTTTTAAACACAGAAAAGAAACGTAGGAGATATTTATTTGTGTCTATTGTAAGTATGAAGATAAATTTTCTTATTATTCCTTTAATTTAAATATTTTTTTAAATATTCAGCCCTGATACGCAGATAAAACAGGATGTTGTCGAACAAATTTTCCAATTATTAACGGTAATTTAATTAAAAAAAAACTGCCATTTCGTTATAAATAAAAAAAGAGTCCGGTTTTTGTAAAAAATTTATTTTTGAGGTCTGCATCGCTCGCTCCATGGCTTTTATTGACAACTATTTCTCTATATATCTACATCATAAATGTTAATTTAAAAAATGGCAGCCAATTCAAATTAGGACATTACTTTTACTCTATACGAAGTTTAAAACTTTATGAGTAAAAGATTAAATTTTTCTTTTAGTATTAAATAAATGTTAATTTTTTTTTGTTATTTTTATTAGGCTCTAGGTCATATATTAAATAAAACTCCTTTGCTTTATTAAATTTTATTTTTTATTCGATATTTCGATTACCATCGGTTCTCTTCTTCAGGAATTTGAGTAAAGCAATCTTTATCTTTTAAAATCAAAAAGCGTAAGCGTTTTATTTAATATATCACCTAGAGCCTAAAAAAATAACCAAAAATTACATACCATAAGGTCGAAAAAATTAACAAATATATACTTAATGTTAAATTTTTTTAATTTGAGTAAAATATTTATTTGAGATAAACATAACAAAACATTTTGTGCATTGTTTTAAAAATGACAAATAACGATATTTTTCATTCTAACTTTGCTTTAAAGAGCTCGAATGAATTGAAAAATATGAATTTAATCATATTTTTCTGCTTTACAAAACATATAATTATAACAGATCAGTCAAATCACCTCTTTGTTGGAATCGTCAATGAATAAGAAAATAAAGGACAGACAAAAATAACAGAACTAAACAAAATTTTTATTACAACTTTTTATGTTATTTGTTGCTAGTTTTTATGCGATTTAAAAGAAACATTATTTTATTTAATTCATTCATTATTTTATTGCATCTTTAAAGTTTAGCTTAGTCTAAATACATCAAGTCACGACGTTTGTAAATTCAGTACCGAGCTGCAAAAAGCACCTATAACGATACAATCTGCTTCACTGTTGCAGTTACCAACATTTTAATTTACTGCATTTACGAACGTATCGATGCTCTTGCGATTTGCTTATTATAGAAGATCTCTCTTGCGAATTCAAACCACAATCAAGTCGTCCCCGCATCGCAGGTTAGGAGCTGATTAGGATTTTGGTTCGATCGCTGTGGCACCGTAGTTTATAAATTGAAAGATCTCAAAATCTACCTTGTCGAACCGATTCATATTAGCAAACCATTAAGAAAGCCGAAAACTTTGGTCCGACTGGTTCCAGTCATTCAAATGCTGTTGAGGGTTGCAAATTCAATTAGAAAATATAATGAATTCAATGAATTCCTATTCTTTGCTAGAGGGAAGTTACAATAATATATTGCCATGATACGGCTTGAGGTGCAGTTTTGTAATAAAAATTTATTTTCACACTGTGTATACTCCACTTGCAGTTCTGTTTGCCCCCATCACGCGCACAAGTACAATTATTTATACGGCAGCGACTGCTGCAAATATTATTACTTTTTTCAGTTATTACTAAATAATAGTTTAAAATACCTGATATAACAGTGGTATAGTAACCAAATTTATTTGAATATTATTCAATTTAAACTAATCGGTCGACTAGGCAAGACGTAAATAACGGTTGAATAAAAACTGAATACAACGAAGCAAAGAAATTCGCAAAATGTTTTATTTAAATTTGAAAGGATTTATATTCATCTACTTCATTTTGTGCAAAAGCTTTAGCGTGCTAAGTGAATATATATATAAGCAAACCATAAAACCCAATACACCGACGATGATACAAACAATAATGCAAGATATGCAGCAAGCATTTCGTTCGATAACAAATGATACTCAAGTATTTAGACAAATGTATGATTTTGAAACATCAAATACGGATATTTCAACATTACTATTCAAATTACCTAACAGTGAAGAGAGTCCTGAAACAGAAACACTTATGTTAATGAACCGTCACGAATTTATGGCACCTACTTTTCCGAATCTAACTCAATCCTATATGAGCTTAAGACGTTTTAAAATTTCTAAAAGTCCACTCAACCAAAACATTACCGAGATTTTGAAGAAAGAAATGGAAAATATATTACAGAACTATGTACATGATGCCTGGAGTGAAATGGGTTTGGATGGCTGGAAGGGTGCTATAGCAGATCCAAAGGTTCCGGCTAATCATAAGTAATATTTTTTAATCATCTCAAATTACATATGTACATATGGATGTATATAAAACAGTGATTTTTACAACTCGGTCCTTTAATGTAACATAGTCATATCTTAAAAAAAATGTGATTAAGTGTTAGACTTTGTGACACATATAACTTCGGTTCAGCTTCAGACATAATTCTGATATTTTTATACATATAAAAAAAATATGATATTAAAGAACGCTTCTTCAACGGTATCTTAAACATTAAAATTTTCTGAGGCATGAACATAATCATGAGGCATTAAATAATAGCTTAATTTAAAAGCCATATCAACACTTTTTGATAAAACTTTGGTTTGGTTTCTGATTTTTATTATACATATGAAGAGGACATTCAGGAAAACTTTTTCCATGTTTTTATTAGCATTTAATTCATTATCGCCCAAAAGTTTTCAATTGTGCGCAACTCAGGACAATTACGTGGTTGTAGTCTTTTGTTACATGATGTGTACTCTTGCTTTCCTGTGTCTGGACGTTGTTTAAAATCTGCTTGCACGTACACAATCTTTTAAATTATACAGGAAGCACTATAATCAAAAGCTTTCTTGTTCTTCCTTATGCTTTTATATTTAGTGTATCGTTTTACTTGGTTCACACACGTCAAGTTTTCTTGCTCAAATCTTCAGTAAGCAGCTCATATATACATATGTACATACATATAAGTATATGTACATATGTATTTTATTTTTATATGCATGTATGTATACCCCTTTTAACACAGGGGTTAAGTTAAGCTAGATTAGCAAGGCAGCCTACAAAGGAAAATTTTAAAACTTTTTTACATCAGCGGCAGCCGAGACTGTTAATTTTCTGAAGAAAACGATCGCCTAGATGGAAGTGCTGGACCAACTATTCCTACACTTCGTCGAAGAAGCTCTTGTACTAGCCACCATAGGGGAATCACAAGAACAATCGTGTATAGAGTTCCCTAATTATGTCACCCTCTCCCAAGGACTGGGAGTTTTTAGTCCTACCACGGGATTTCGAGTTTCTCGAAAATAGCGTCTTAAACGATACAAAAAACTAATGTAAAAAGGACGTTTAGATTAATTGGGCACCTAACGTATACTTGGGTCAATAGTTGGTTCTCATTGTGTTAAAATGGGGTTACGTTCTACGATAAAAAAAACCAATTCCCAGCTATTCTTTTTTAATTTTAATTCATTCTACTTAACAAAAATTTAAATATATGTATGTAAGTACATATAAGTATATACAAGCTCTGTTCGAGGTAATTTCGGGTAAAGTTCGGTAAAATGAGAGTAAGAAAAAAATTCTCTCACAAAACGATAAATTTGCCCAAAATTGCTGGAACGCAAAAACCCACATTTCAAGCCCGACAAATAAAACAAAACAAAAAACAGTTGTTGTTCAAAACAAAATATTTAGCAGCAATGCCACCACTACTTATGTTATTTGGCTAGAAAAAATTTATTTACCTTTTATTTCAATAAAAATTATAAAAATAAATCTTACATTTTTATTAATACCGTCACCAGTAAGAGTACTGAAGCTCGAGCAAACACTTTCACTATTAAGCTACATATTTTGATATGGATTTGTTTCATTGGAGATATTTAATAATAACATTTTAGTATTAATTATTGTAATGTTATTTATTATTATTTTAATAAAATAAAATCTTACATTTTCAGTCATGTTTTCCATTGTTGGTAAAACTTTTGCCCTTTTTTTATTTTCATAAACACCAAACAGCTGATTTGTCACTTTTACCATTCTTACCCGAAAAAAAAGTACGGGCAAAATCTGGTAAAAAGAGAAACACATATTTCTCTCTTTTGGACGTTCTCACTTACCCAATTTGCCCAATTTTTAACACAAGAAACGCTTTTCGGTAAGATTGGGAGCCCGCGGGTTCCCGCGGTAACGTACGTCGAACAGAGCTACAATTGCTGCAATGAACTTAGTTTTAAGTGCGGTTTAGGTTTGGTTCAAAACGCAGCTTTCGCTAAGTTGGGTCCATGATTTGGTCTTTTGTGATACCTGTTGCAGATAGAGAATGGAAAATCGAAAACAGAAGAGAGCTTTTTAAAAATTTATGAGAAGTTTAAGAAAGAACGGCATGAAGTATTCATTTTTAAAAAAGTGTAACTTTTTGCTCTTTCATTGAGGAAGTGAATAATTGAATTTCAAGCAAACTTGTGAGGAAACAGCACGCAATCCTCTAAGAAAATTAAGTTTTTAAAATTAGAGCGATAAAGGATTTTTTATAAATTGGTAAACAAAATTATACGATTTTTGAAAAAGAATAATATTAATAATAATGTTGTTAATAGTGTGAAATATGTATACTTTTGTTTACAATATTTATTATTCATCAGTGCATATTTTTACGAAATTTCTATCCAAGGTACAATAACTTACAAGGCAAGCATCATGCCTCTTCATTGTTGTTTTTGGTCTGGTAATGTCAAACAACTATTGGGTATTCGCAAAGTAATTTGGGTTCTTTTTAACGAAAATAAGAGAGGATTTTCTTATAATGAATACTGAACAAGTTGTTATGCGCCGTTTTGTGGCTTAAGTGTGAAGTTGACCGGGAAAAAATAAAATTATGTAAGTCTTCTATTTGGAAAAATTAAATTAAATTTGACAATACGATTGCAGAACTTCAGTAATCCCATTTGCTATCGCAACTGCTCGAGTTATAAGTTTAAAATTAATTTTTTCTTATCTTGAAACTATTTAACAGAGAATTTCGAAAAAATAAAAATAATTGTAACAAGAAGTTTTGTGGAATATCGAGGATGGGCAAGTACGCAGCCTTTGTCGCTCTCTTTTCTGCTTCCTATTGTAATGTACTGACTACTAAAAAGTATGACATTAATTAGTGAATGTCTTGGGAAATTGTTTTCAATTAAGATGAAGAAGTAAAAAATGAATGTATCAATTTTAATAAATAAAGGTAAAACAAATTGCTTTTAAACGTAGAATAAACGACTTCCAAGTAATGTCAAAATGTCTCATGCGTGCAAATTTCTTCGAATTAAGCTGTACTGACCTTCGTAGACTAGTAGGTAGTGTACTAGACTCGTAGTGCGAAGGTCCCAAGTTCGAATCCTGCCACAGAACTCTGGCAGTTTGTGTCTGATAATTAAAGGGAGCGCACAACAAGCCTTCACTGGCTTGTTGTGCCATTTGATATAAGTATAAAAAAATTATTCGTCAACTTTTTATAAGAAGTTTGACAATTGTATTATCGGCTTTGTTATAATTAATTTGCCTTGCATAGATCTTATAAATGGGCCTTCACATACTTCTTTGTAAATTTTTAAAAACAAAAAAATGTCCGAATGCGATGACCAATAATATTTTTCTTCAATTTAAGAACAGCAACACATTTAAAAGAAGTTTAAAACAGCTGAATCAAACTATATACATATGTACATAAGTACATATATAGCTATGTACTTTAGTTATACATACAGTGGTTCAAACGCCTAATCGTACATACCAAGCGTTAGAATCTAGTATCGTTTTTCAAGAGGAAAATTTACTTAATTAGAGATAAAAAAAGTAGTTTTGATTTCTTTAGAGTATCATTTATTTCATCATGTACATAAATTTACTTTTTTTGCAACACTTTCATAAATAAAAACAAGAAGAAACAAAGTCAAAAACTC